>JAHWXV010020273.1:0-17431 GCA_024586415.1 Phrixothrix hirtus
AACATAAGTTTTTCAAAATCAAAATCCATAAAAATTTAGAGGCTGTGTATACTTTGTCATTTTAGGTAGTAGAGTTAATAATTTTATATTCTTATCTTCGGTAATAAGAGTTACTACACTATCAGGACAGTGACCGTTCTATTAAATCATCTGGTAAAAAAAGATATTGTAGAAACATGAGGTAAATTTACATTTTGGAATTAGTCATTTAAATGTTCAATTGTTAACTTCCCAATTTTGGATTCCGAAATACATTTTTTACTTGAAATAATGATTGCATGGCTTTTGGATACGGACACCAAGATTAATAATAGATGCAAAGGTAATTTACCATTAGTAAATGTTGCAGATTGTGGCAGATATTGATTAAACAACACCATCAACCGATTTTGAATATTTGTATCTCAACTTTTCACCTAAATAAATGCTTTGCTTCGTTAATGAATGACTCGTGTGTTTGTTGTATATTTTAAGCTTCCACTTTTGTTATTGTTTAGTAAATTTTGTTATTCTTCGTAAAAATGCACCAAGTCTTTGCTTAAATAGAACCCTCCAACTGTTGGAATACTTAAATCACGATAAACCCATTAACTCTTCCGCTGCTGGTTTCCATTGTTGAAAATTTAAATCATTAACTACAGATCCTCGTTCCATTGAATTTTTGAAATTGGTCCAAACGTAAGGACTAGTAAACCTTAAGTTGTATTAATTACCAACCTCTTCTAGTTGCGTTTGCCATCTATACAGCTGGCGTCCATTTTTTACTTGAGTAAATTTACTATGAACGAATTCCAAATCTAATTGTGCCTTTTTACTATTCTTCCAGTATTTTATAACTTTACTTTTATACATGATATCGATATCCTCTCTTTCACCATATGGCCGTGGTCCAAATCGGCACTAGGTTGGACCATGTTCTTGATCTACGGACCCAACGCTAACTGCGAGTGAGGCTAGACCATTATGGTGCTAGGGAGGACTCGAAACATCGGCAAAAATCGCTATTGAGAGTTCCGTCGAAGATAATGCTGGGGTCCACGTTACACACGTTAGGGCGCCACTGACTCAGGTGGCGGTAAAGGGTATGCTCAATCGGCATCAACCAGTGAACCAGAACTGGTTACTCGGGTTTATTTACCCGTAACGTACTAGCTAATCCAATGATAGGAACAAGCCCCACTCTACGTCCTCAGATGTGACGCAGGTACCATTCGAACCGGCTCTCAATTCTATAAGCTTAATATTTAAAATAAAACAAATATCTGGGAAGGCGTTTGGCAGTATAATCAAATTAATTGCAAAATAAAAACGTCACAAATTTTACGACTAATATTCAGCGTAATCGTTCCGCATAGGAATAACTCCAAAGATTGTATAACTAAATTCAGCTACACTAAGTCGCCAATTAAACGTTGTCAAGATCAACGATTCAACAGACCGATTAAACGAGCGAGTATAGTAGAGACGCCACCATCCTCCATTGACTAAGTTTCGCTGGGGAAAATACAGCACATAAATATCTCTTACAAAGACCCGCGGTGGTTAATACGGAAGACTAAGGTTTATATTTCAGACAGGGCTTCCGTTTTACGTAGTAAGGAACTAAGTTTCACCAAGAAGAGAGCATGTAGCACTGGGAGGGGTTTGTGAATACTACAGTCATCAACACACGCCTGGTGATGCGTAAGAGAGAATTATCTCATTTTTCCTATACTCTAAAAATACTTGGTCTTACAGCACGCAGGTGGGGGTAGTTATAGAAGCTGGATTAGGGAATAAGCTTGTCCCTATCCTGGGTCAATATCAGTAGTGTCCACGATCGACCTCAGAGTCTATAAAAGGGGGCTCTTCAATTCCCACTTGATGGTTATTTGTGGGCCCGGATACACACACTCACGGTCGCGCAAATTACGTTAGTTGCCTCCCTTCACTCGTCTACCAGAACAATCTTTGTTGTCGTGCCACGCGTACTTACGAACTTCGCTCGCGTCTTCACGGATCGACGCGACGTTTCCAATTATTTCACATCACCTATATAAAGGCCGCGCGTGCTTCGCCAAGGGAATTACTAGAACCGGTCAATATCACCGAAAATTCCAAATAAAATCGGTTATTTAAACGTTCCAATCGAACTGACAAAACTCTAAAAACAAGTTATTTATTTTCATATTTCTTTTTGTTCTCTCTAAAAAAAACTGCCGTTTCCATGACGTAAGGCCATGTTCTTATTTCAGTACGAACTCTGGCTGCTCTGATCATGCAAATTGAAAATACTAAACTTGACTATGTGTAGTGTAGTTTATAAAGCGTACTGACTTCTTCGATTTCTCATACATTGCGGATTGTAACCTTCTCTATATTGGTCATCATCCTCAACAAACCACTTTTCGGCATGTGCTTAACTTGAGATCGAATTCTAAAGCAATTTCATCTTCAATGTTGAGTAGAGTATTTTATGTTCCTGCTTTAATTATATCTTTCAGGATGTCATGTAATCCAATTTTGCGGTTCGTTATAGGATATCAAACTATTTACTCTTTTAAAATGTTCTGATTAACATATACAGTATATTTGTCAAGCTTATTTACATCATGTTGCAATAATTGAAAAAACCGTTGCCGAATACAAGTACTTCGCTATTAGAATATTCGCTCGGTTTGTCCTTTTATTGTTTGCTGCCAGTTTACATTTAGCGACAGTCTTTTCTAGCATGGGGGCCTGTCAAATACCCTTTTAGAATATTTAAAAAAGAACCGCATCTTTAAAAGATAACGCGCGTTACAGACTGGAACTTCTGTATTTAGATTTGAATTAAATAATAGCGGATAAATACTATTTATGAAAATCAATTTGTAATACGACATCAAAGTAGATTTCACCTTTCATTACCGAAAGGTAAAAATACAATGTCCCCCATAAGATGCAAAGAAATTATCACAAAATGATAAAAATTTGTAAATAAATGTATATTACTATTCAAAATACGACTTCGTGTAAAAATAGTTAGATTACCACCAACATTTTGGTTGACTAAACGATGAATCAGCTATTGTAAATTTTACCCCGAATTTTATCGTATATTTTAGATTTGACTCCCCAAAAGTCTACCACTGGATTTCTATATACATCAATTCTAAGTTCTTTGAAAATATAAGGTTGCATCAGTTTAATTTTGTTCTCTATCTGCTATGATTTTTGAAATAATAAATAAAAGCGAACGCTCACGTCAACATTGGAGTTCGTTTTCACCCTTTAAAGACCCTTTCTGTAGATTAAAAAAAACGAATTACATTATTTTTTCGTGTTTTATATGTGTGTAAAGTTTCACAAAAATCAGTTTTTGACAGTTTTTGGCAGCATACCTCTCTAGTCAGTAAAATTCAGGCAACGTTTTCATAAATACATTACAGGCGACGGCGCGGTCGATAAAGTTCACAATTAAATCAAGTGACGTGGAAACATTCTTAGAAACGTTTATTATGTTACATAACCTTCTCTTGCTTACGATTCTGTAGATTGCGTTTAAAAAGAAGTTATATGAAACCATAGAATTTTTTGAAATTATTCTCCTAGAGTTTTAAAAAGAAGTCATAGATACCACTAGCTTTAACAGTAAATTTCATATGGAATTCTCATTTAGAACATCTTATTACAAAGCAGATAACTTAATTTAAAACACGGGATATTTTTATTTAAAAAAAAAAATTTAAAAACAATAACCAAATGGAAGTAAAATTTGTAAAATATTATATATTACATTTAATTGAATTAATCATAACCCTAATAATATATTAAAATACAAACTGTAGAAGGCTCCGTATTCATGCACATGTTCGAATGTAGCCAAGAGCCGTGTAGTGGTAAGCCTCTGAACAAGAAGGTACTTGGATAATCTTCTGAAACGACTTCTTTAATATTAACTGTTTTCTCTGCTTCACCTTTAAATTACATATTTGTTTATAGTTTTTCATGAAAATATGACAATTTCGATTTAGGGAAAATTTGATAGAATAGTTAAATTGGTAATAAATATTAATGTATCTAGGGGATCTATGCAAGTGTCTGACAGTTAGGAAAGTATAACGCAGATCGAACATAAGTAAATGACTTAAAATAATCTTTAAAAAAGTTTAAAATTAAGAAAAGTTTTAATAGTATATAATTTATTATTTTAATTTATTGCATACGCTTTATACGTGGAGTATATAGATAAACAAGACATGCACATCTATTAAACCAGTTATGCTGATGTTTTGTTATCCTTTTCTAACTGCTTGCTAAATATTTGCTAATGGTCTTTGTATATTTTCCGTTACGATGTAGTATTGATGAACTCCTGGCAATTATTATTCATTAACCTACAATCTAATTATTTATAATTAATTAACTTATTAATTATCTAAACCGTCATATAAGTTAATCCAATATTGCACATGAAAGTTAAATGACAAAATAATTGCAAAGAAACCGATAGCAAGCGCGCATCCTTTAAGATACCATATTTGAGCACAACTACGTAATGCACCTAAAGCTAGAAAATATTAGTTTTAGTAATAAACTATCTATATTTTTGTAAATTTAAGCCCTAGAACTCGAGAATACTTATCTTGAAGTAGGTAAGATTTATAAAAGTCACGTATGGAGAAAAATTTATACAAATAGTGAAAACTTTGGTTGATAGCCAAATAACTCACATCCTATTGGTTGTTAGTGAAACTTGCAATAAAAATCCGGATATTTTCGACATAAAGTAGGATCATATAAAATACCTGAAGACGCCAAAAAACCATTCTTTTTCAGCAATCCACCATTAAATATGTGTTTTAATCAAGTGAACTGGAGCCGTTGTAACACGTAATATAAAAATAAGTTAATAATTAAGTTATAAAGTGTTATAAGTGGTCACATTACATGGTGCCTAGCTCATCGATTAATTACACTAATCAATTAATCGTGATGGCGGAAATCGACAGATAGAATAAATTAATAACCATGCCTTAATACGTAAAAATAATGTGTTGTGCTTCAAAAAATCAAAATCGATCGAAGCAAATCGTTAATGAAAAACAGAGGTAATCTGAGGATCTAAATATTTAAAGATTAGTTTATTTATATACCTACATACATACATAAATAACAACCAGTGAGTGGATGTATAAAGATACAAATTAGCTAAACGTTTAATTTATATTCATTCATATTTATATAAATGTGATTGTTATAATTATCCTTTACCAAAACTGAAAATTTATTTATTTAAGAAAGGGCATCTTTAACCGTTAATAATCCTAAGATACCTAATATTTCATTTAACTGTTAATTTGATTTATTTGAATTATAACAGCGTTTTGCGTTAATATTTAAAACCAATTCGTTTAGAAAGTTTAATTGTTTAAACTATCAATATTGGACTATTAAATTAATAGTATTTTAGTAACTTCTATAGATTGATTTATTGATTTTTAAACTAATGCAGTCTTACTTAATATCTTAATTGCTATTGTATCACTAATATTTTATTTATTTTGTAAGAAACGTCTGTTTTAAAGCTTGTAAATTATTATTAATCTGCTACTTAAATATAAAATTTAAAAAAATTGTTTTATTTACCTTGTTTTGGAGAATCATTTCGAACCAGATTAGCGCGATCATATAAATCGTTTATATTAACCTAACTTTGAGATGAACCAAAACAGTAGTTTATCAATTTTGAAAGCAAAATGTCACCAACATTAATTTAATAACAAATTTCATTCTGGCATCGAAAAATATGCTAGAATGGCGTTTTTTGAATTGTGAAACAGATAAATAATTTTAACAGAAACGTGGTCGCTATGAGCCCAAATCCATTATTATATTGAATGATTTTATAAATTTATTTTAACTTTAGAAACCTAAAATTGTTTATGTATACCGGCTGTTTGCAATTAACTGATATTAATTTAAAATGTGAGTGTAGACTTGAAATGCCAATAATTTGGCTTTTCCTGTGGGGACATCTGAAAAAAATTTGAGATGAATAAACTACAAGGATTGCAACATATCAAACAAAATATTGAGTAAGAAATATAAGGATACATTTAAAAGACCCAGTTGTTTTTAACTTGTGAGTGCCAAATGAGACGTCAACCACCGGATAAAATTTTCTGTTTCCTTTTTATCATATCTTTAACTTACCCGATACACGATAGTACAGGGAAGTTATTAAATGAGGTCAAAATTTCACAGATGTCGATTTCAAAAGTTCGCTAGCCACGATCATTCTAATTCGAACGTAACTTGTCGGTCTGTCCATGATTTTTGTCCTCCATAGTCCAAAAATTTTAAGGATATAAACTAGAAGAGTTCTCACGAGTTAAAGTTTTTGGTGGTGATAAGCGCAAGGGGTTGGATGGGGACAGGAGCAGAGCAACATTTTTCAAGATAAAATAGCTTTGATTAAAATATGTAAAAGAACGTCTAGAAGTATATCTAGCGGCATTTATTTCTTAAGTAGCTATTTTCTAAAGCAATTTGTTTTTAACACAATATCCAAGATCATTTTGTCTATGACAACTGGAAAACGAACTACTTGTAGTTTTCTTTGTGCTGAAAAACGTTTGGTAGTGATGGGTAAAATTGACTGGGTAGAGTGGATATTGAAGAAAATATTTCAAAAAAACATGCTTTTGATTAAATTATGTGAAAGCATTTAGGCATTTATATTTTGTTTGATTCTTTTTCCATGTGGCGAATTTGAAAAAACGACCCGCATTATCTAAATGGATTTCTCTCAAATAAACATAAAACACACTATGTTACATTATCTGAAGCTGAGAAGCTTTTGGTGATGATCGCTAATGGGGTTGGATAGGGGCGAATGGAACAAAAAGCTTCAAGATTACATAAATTTCTGATTAGATTCAAGTCTATATAGTTATTTTGCAAATACGTAAATTTTTAGAACATGGCCGAGACCATTTTCTCCATAATACCTCAAAAACGACGCATGAAGTATATACACTGGGGTAGTTTTTTTTTAATTTAAAGGCTTCTGATGTATGTTGGTAAAAGAGGTTAGAGGGATAGGGATGGAACAAAAAGTTTTGACGATAGCTTATTCTTTATATTACACTATGTGAAGGAGGGTATTCCAGTGGCATACATTTTTGGAGTAACTTTCAAATAATGTGGATTTTAAATAAAAATCCCTGAATAAATTTACAACATAGTCGTAAGGAGACGATGTATAACAAAAACTGACTTGGTTTCTTGCAATATCACATTTGAATACGTAACGATGGAGGTTTAACCGTACATTAACGTATTTTCTCTGTAACCTGTATGTAGTGCTGGTGCATATTAGCATTAATATTACTTCATTTCGATCTTTGATATTTATTCTTATTTTTATTTGTAATTAATCGAACATAATTTATAGTAAAGTAATTAGATATAGTCTAATTTAAATATGGAGAGGGTCCATTTTGAAATTTGGGTGCGAATTAAATATGTTTGTTGTGTAGTCTTTCCCAAAAATAATTGTTGTCAGTTGCTAGATGTTGAAAAATAACAAAGCTAGCTTTACTCCTCACTAGTATAGGAATGCTCCTTTTTATACAATACTAATAAAACTAAAACCTTAAAATGCTATGTTAGCCTACTGCCAAATTAAGAGAATAATTAAACATTCAAACAAACACAACAAATTAAAGCATGCACTGTTAAAACTAATTATATATACACCTTATTAAAAATCAAACCAAAACCGAAAACTCCTCAGAAACGCACCCCTTTACTAATTAAACATTAGAAGTATACTCTAACACGTCTTTTCTGTGTTTCGATCCTACAACATGTTAATAAACCAATCAAAACTCTGCAACCATAATCATCAAACATTTCAAAAACAGTTTCATCCTTGAAAATGTTCTTATTTTACAATTCTTTGAATGAAAACGTTAAGATACAATATTATTAATTATCAACATCCGAATTGTTATTATTTTTCAACCTCTAGCAACTGAAAACAATCATTTTTTGGAGAAAACTGCACAATAAAGATATTTATAACCTAATTTATGAAAAAACCATAAACACAGACTTTAAATATTAAGGATTTCTGCAATTTTTGATAGAAGTTTGTACGTATAAAGGTTATGTATTTATTTATTTATTTATTTATTTATTTATTTATTTATTTAGTGTAGTCAATAGACGCATAATCCAATTATAGACTACAAATTATTTTAAAGTGCAAGAGTGTACTACAGAGTTAATTCTATACAATGTCACTCATCCAAGTACTTACCACCCAAACTTGTTTAACTCTTATGCTCACTACAAATGTAATAAAAGTAGCTTTTTAAGTTTTTTGAAAATTAATGTCGTTACCATTTAAACACTTACTTCGAGCAACCTAGCTTGAATGTTATGATCGTTGGAAATGTAAGAAATGTAGCTTTTTTCAGTTTTTGCAAAAAGGCTATTGTTTAAAAATCTACGATCAACCATGCAAATATGAGGAATATTTTGTTTTTCGGTAGGACGAGTGGAAGCAGAACATATTTTATTTACAGATGTTAGATATATAAGTAAATTACTTTTCCTCGTAGTCGTCTTGGTGGTTCAAGCATTTGTCGTACCGATGTACCAGCTTTACTACACCTTCTTCCTAGAAGGTTGCTGCCCGAGTGGCGAAAAATAGTTGGCTGTACCTTTCCTGTCTTATATTTTTTGAGAGCGCTGTCTTCCCAGCAATTTATTCAACTCATAGAAGAGATGAAAGTCACTGGGGGCCAAATAAGGACTACAAGGAGGGTGATGAAACATTTCTCAAGAAGTTGTCGCGGTAATGCAGCAACATGCTGTCGTGAATCAAGACAATTCCTGAACTGAGCTTGCTCTTCCATTTGTTTTGGATTGCCCTTGCAGTATCCTTCCACATTTATTGTTGTTTCCGACTAGCAAACCACCTTTTGTTCCCAAAAAGCTGTAGTCTTAAGAATCTTATTGTCGAAAACTTGTTTGAACTTTATTGATTTGTTTAGGAAGCGAGCTGTTTTGCTTCAGGGCTTTCAAATTTAACCAAGCCTCACCTCCTGTCACGATTTTTTTTCAAACGGTTCTGTCTCATTTACTTGTATTGGGTCCAAAATTAAGGCTGTAATAATTCGACGAAGCCTGTGATTTTCCGTTATAGTTGTTGATAACCAACGTGCACAAAGTTTACGCTATGGTTCTCTGTGATGATCTGTCCATCTTGATATTCCAGAAAGCTCTACAGAAAGGTCAGTTATTGTAATTCTACGTTTTTCACGCACCGAAGTATCAACACGCTGCAGCAAGTCTTCTTCGATCACAAACTTCTTCCTTGACCATCTTCAGCATATTACGTAGTCGAGACTTGTTCGATTAATATAGTATGAATATGGGGTTCGTTGAACGGTTTGTTTATTTATTTAGGGGCATCGACCACGCAATAACGGTATTTGGTAATAATGTTCTCACACAGATTGGCAGATTTTTCGACACTTATCGCTTTTACTTGAAAGGCTTAACAATGTCAATATAAAATTGAATGTATTTAAATAAGATAATGATTTATTACATTTATTACATTTATGCTTTGACTTTACGTAAGCTTGAATGACGATACAACGTTTGGCGAGTTAAGGCTCTACCAATATCTACCAACATCGGATTACCAAGGTAATGATTTTAAAACGTTATTCATATACAACAAAGTATAAAATAAATGCAATAAATAAAATTGTTAAATCTGATTACAGCGATCAATTTCTACAGAATTTACAAATATTGAAAAACGGTGTTTTACACTTGTTTTACTATGAAATAATTCTTTACGTTTTGCTTAAATAGGTTTTTTGCATGTATTTACTTGTACTTTGACAGGAAATTTAGTTTTTACGACCTTTGTTTAAGAAAACTTGATTATGCTTGTATTATTAGATAATGTTCAGATTAATGCTCTTTAAACTTGAATGAACTATTAATTTGACAATCACGGTATTCACGATCGCAAAAATTAAGATTTAATCGAGAACTAACCTTTCAATGTGTTTTTGTTGATTTTCTCAGGTGAAATGGATGTCCTCTTTGGAATTTTTCTAACACTCGGTGCAGTGTTATTAACTTATTTGAATTAATTGGATGAATTCCCAACTCGTGGTGGTCCTGTTTTAATTCTTGTATTGCAATGGACTTATTACTGGGATTTTCAGTGATAAACATGTTTACTGAAACTGCGCACTGTAGACCAGGAAAAAGACGTGGTTTTTGATCAAGTTTGTGTTTATATGGCTTTCGGGAATTCTGATTGTCCAACATGGCTGCTTGTTATTAGATGTCTTTCTCAATTCTCGCGTGTCATTTTACGAGTTTGGGGTCTTAATTATTATGCGGAAAGTTTGGTAAAATTTTCGCGCTTTTCTAAATTATACTATCTGTGGTGATGGTCACATATTTATATTGCCTGTCCATCTTTTGCTTTTAATAAATCTGCCGGTTGATAATATCTTTACAGCCTATTCTAAAATAGAGTAACTAATTTACATTTGGTTAAAACACATTATTGATGTCTAAGAATGTTATATACATTTTTATTTAATTCTTAGGCATGTTGTGAATTAATACCTTAGTTTATTGATGGCATCAACAAGCATGGATGCCCGTTCATCCTTCTCAAAATTTCTAGCACCACTCAAGCACTACGCAATCATTCATAAAGCCTTCACTATATACTTGACCCATTCTACAGTGATTTTCTGCTGTATCACAGCCCTTGCAGAAACTGAATGACAATTCGCAATTCGAACTTGGTGAGCGAATTATTTGTAACAGACATGTTTTCATTCTGGTCGGATGTGCGTGAGTAATGGTGAAGCTAGTGGTGTGAGATAAGCGATCGCGTTGTGCTAAGTTCCTCCTCGCAGCGCTTGCTGCTAGGGGTCGGCGCCGAAAGTTGAAATTTATTATGTCAAACCGTATCTACCTTTTTCATCCTTGTAAAAGTGAGTCGAAAAGCATTTATTAATATAGCGACTAATGTTCGATTCCGGGAAGTTATCCGAAACGAAGTCCACTCGTTTCAGCTACCAATTTTTTTAATTATATTGTAATTTGTATTGGAATCTGATTGTGTGTTTATTGGTCCCGAGTTTATAAAATTACAACTTATTTTGTTTAAAGCTTTTATATCCAAATTTTAGCAAAATATCAGCAAACAAGTAATTACATACATGTTTACAGGATCCTTTTAAGTATAATAGTACTATGTAGTATCCTTTTTAGGTTGTATGAATATTCTTCATTAAGTAACGCTTCAGAAATTTATAATTATATATTTTTTAATTTCACGGTATTAAATAACTTTTGGGCACACGTTAAACTATCGTCGCGTGTCAAAATTACTGTATAGCTTTCTTTAATCCATAATGGGATGTATTTAATTTATATTTTATTACGTTTTAATAGGATATTTTCACCGCTATCCGTATTTGGTGAGACCTCTCTAAAGCTCAATAGTTACTGATTAAATTTCAAATAATAAATACATCAAATAGGCGACCTTGCCTCTTATAAAATACTACATTCAACTTTCTCGATAAGTTTGATGGTAACCAATTAGCCCTATTGAATAAGACAATAACTCAAAATTTAATTAAATTTAATTTACAGCTTGTGACTGTTTTGGGTCAGATATGTATGTCTGAAATCTATGAGAAGTACTTCGATATATTATTCCTATTAATAATATTATTTACGTCATACTGCGCATGTTTTATACGTCATATTTTTAAAGTGTCCTCTTAACAATAAAGTTTTAAATATTTCTGGTTAACTTACACCTTACGGCTAAAATATTTATCTGTGCTTAACAAGGTCGTAAAATAAACTTAACTGAGTTTAAGATTGATTTAATAGCGTGGTTAGCAAATTCCGCTTGTGGTTGCTCCATATAAACAAGAACTGTTACAATTCTTTCATAATTAAATTAGAGAAGTTTAAAATCAACTTCACGATTTTACGAGACTTATAAAATGCGTTACTTATTAACATTTTAAGCTAGACTTGTTTCGAGTATTTCGATTGCTTGTCAGCACGGCATTTCCATAAAATAAAGCCCTTAGTAAAGGACAATATGCATAATTTGAGATTAATCCAAATTAATAGGTTGAAGTATAGGAATCCTCGACGACTAAATAACATTTTTAATGACTGCTTCTATGCATAAATAATTCTTTTACAAAGGAAAATGCATTCTTAGTTAATGAACGTTTTAATAAAGTGCTTAAAAGCTTTCATATAAAAACTTTTAATCCAACGTTTAAAGCTAAAGTTATAACGAATTCCATTACATTATTTTAATACAATGAGCTCTAGGTTAAGACACTATTGAAGTGTTTGCTATAGATATTGTTAAGAATAATAAAACGGATTTTCTTCTTAAATTAAAATTATAATGTAGTTGTTTGTTCGATTTTCTATGCTCTTCATAGAACTTGGAATATAAAGAACTTTGACAACTCCATTAGAACTAGTTGGGCACTGCTCGTTATTTCTGTATAAAGTATTTGATTTTACTTCATTATTTAGCGTCTGCTGTTTATAAAATTTTCATTTTATGATGTTCTAGATGTCCGCTTTGATCTGCAGTATCGTATTTCGAATGAAATTTTAAATAAAGTGTAATCAGGTATCCTTTGGATTTTGAAATGTCTTGAAAGTAATTTATTAATCAAATGCTTCAGTAAAGGATTACGTTGAATTATAATTATCTTCGTATGTAACCTAACCTGTAGCTTTAAGTATATATACAAAACTGGTTTAGAAACACTGGAATCTAAATAAAATGCGGCAAAAACTAAGCACATGATAACTGGCGCTTTTGAAACCGACTAGGCTATTGTTAACATGGAAGGTATTCATAAAGATGTGCGGCTAACTAGGGAACGTGAGCTGCATATATATTTGGCACATGCATGTATAATGAAACCATTGTTACAATACAAATAATGCCATATTTTTGTTTTTATCTTTCTACTGTAGAATATCAGCAAATATAATCAATTTTGATTTGATTGGTCATACGTAATAAAATATTACGCATAATTGATACTTTGCATGCGCAATTATTACAGAAAATTAATATTTTGAAACTTTTAAAATGTACCAATTAGAAAGAGGTAGTATTCCGTACTGATAACTTTTCCATTTAAAAACTAGATTAACCTTCCATTAACGTACCTGCTTTAATTTGATATTAATATTAATATATACGACACGCCTAATTGCTTACATTATATTTAAATTTCTTTTTTAAAGATTATAAGATTTACTGGAATAGCATATCGGTAGGTTGAAAATTTATGGTTACAGTTATACTTGTTAAACAAAATAATTTTCCTTGCGTCTATTTTAAGTGTTTATCTTTTATATAAGGTAACTTGATATCATAGCTCGGGAAGGTAAATACTTAGAAAGAATGTCAAAATAGCAACACGTAAAAGTTTGTTTCTTGGGTCCTTTTACGATGTTGCTTTCTTCGGCAACTACAAAGAGTCACGTAAATGTAAGTGCGCGTCGCGCCCAACTGACCTACGACCTCGGTACATACAATTCAAAGTAACAAAAAATCTGCATATCAACATTTTCTAAGGAATATTTCAGTGTTTTTTTGCAGATTTGTTTATACTAGTACGCTCGTCTAATTATCCTTCAAACTATAACATTGAAATTGTTTTGGTTTTGTTGCTTTTATCCCATCATTTAAATATAATTTAAATAACAAAACTCGATTTTCATTTCTAAAAGATCTACCATTCTTTCCTTTTGGATATGCCGCTTATTGAATATTATTAGTAGAGGTATAAAGTATTTCTTCAGTTACGAAGATGAAGATCATTTGATATGATTTAGCTGCTGTGAAGTCATCTTCAAGTGGAACGAACTTAATATTATACTTATTAAATCATTCAGAAATCGATGCGTAATTGAAGATGCTGTAATTACAGCATGTCTAATATTTTAAGAGAACTGATGTATGCAATCAGGTACATGATTTATTGATTATTAGATGTGGATAGAGAAAATTGAATCTAATTGTGTTCGATTAAACATAATGGATCATTTGAATTTTAATGATTAGCCGTAGATAAAAAATTAAAATTTGACTGACTCAATAAATCTTAGATTTTCATTATATTGCATAATTAGATTATTCAAAAAGATACCCGTATTCATATAGAAATACTATAAAGTTTAGATAAAATTTAATGGATGCAGGTTTTTTTCATCTACTTACTTTTAACTATTCCTCATACTTTGCTAATGGTCTATTTTAACTAGTTAATGAATTACCGAGTTTTTTAAACTCCGAATTAAGAAATTTTAAAATAACAATAATCTTAAAAATTTCCTAATTTTATAGTTTAATTAGTCCTCTTAAAATCAATAAGTAGAAAACATTCGACGCTGTTAAGTAAACTTGTTTAATATATCTTTGAATATTTAAACAATCACAACCATATAACTTTTATATTTCATAATAGCTGTAAACTGGCGCTTCAAGAAAAGCTGCCCACCTTGAATTTTGAAATACAACGTAAAATCTGCTTGAAAACTTGGCAATGACCTACTGCTACTAACTATAAAAGAAATATTATTAAATACCCACTTTGACATATTTAATCAACTCCGAAATCAGACTTGAATTACATTTAAATTAAATATTGACGCCTTACAAAATAAATTATGTTGTCGGGCAACTTCCATTTATTCTTTGTAAAGTTCTTACAAACATAATTTTTAAATAATTCAAGTTATGCCAATTTATCTCACTTTTTAATTAAGTGCCATTAAAAAACTGGAAACCAATATAAGTGAGTAAATAAGTACGTATCGTCGACCTGTACACAATAATATTTAGGGCAAAAACGCAGGGACACTAATAAATATCGACTAAAAAACATATCTAAAATTTTCAGTTGTTTCCAGACAATACATTGTATCAGCAATGTTGATCAATGCATTAGAAAATAGTTTAAAATTATGCAGCCTTATTAATAAACACACTAGTAGCGTACTAAATTTAATCGTTACTAAATATGCATAGTTACATATCCAATTTTGTAGTTATGTACATTAACAACATACTAAATTTAGTATGCCACTAGCTTGTTTATTAATAAGGCTGATGGTGTTTAATAGGCGCGAAATTATCAATTGTCGATACCTTGGTAATCACTTTTTCAAATTAAGTAATTCATACCTAAAGGTGCGCACCAAAACAGTTTACGTCGATAGAATAATGAAACATTACAAGCATATATGGAGAAGTACGTTGTTACGTGGCAAATTGGAATTAGAGCACGGATAATTTATTGTTGAGTAAAGGTCGTGCATAGACGATAGTTAAGCGTTTAAACCCTGTAAGGTTGTCTCAATCAGAAATTGAGGCGCCACTACCTTTGTCGAGCGTCAGGGCGCTACTCGTACGTCTGAATATTAATAGATCCCAGCTTAACAGTAAAGGCAGAAAGCTGCTTCGAAAGGCAGCTACGACAGTTAGCTAGGTTCAAAGGAAACACTAAGGCGAGTGAGGTGTACTGCGACCTCCCCCATAGACTGAGTTAGTCCTAGTGCTCACCAGTTCAAGGCTTGAAGCAGACTGACGTCGAAGAAGACCTACCTAGACTCCACCCTGTATACAGAGAGTTACTTGTGCTAATGACAAACTATGCCTTATAAGCGGTATTTATTACGCTGAATATTCCGCCGTTAATGCTGTCGCTTGAGTGATATGGATACAATGATGGTATTCGGAAAGAATCCACCTTGTATGCAGGTGATTGTTAATTATTTAATCTTCTTAATAAGTGAAGATGATTATTGTAACCCAATTTACTTAATAATTACTTTATACGTATTGAGTTCCCAATTGTTTGTTAATAAAACGTAAGTACAGGGTTTCCACAAAAGAACCCCGGAGTTTTGAAGTTAAATATTTTTATTAAATCAAAATCTTAGTTTAATGTATTATACATGAATTTGAAGATAATATTCTCAAAATTTTATTACAATTTAGTAAATTTCAATGTGGTCCTGATTAGTGGCACGGCATACATCCAAACGAAAGTCTACCTCTTGCCAGGTCCTGCCCAGCATTTCTGGGATGACGGTTGCCACGCTAGCAAGTATCCGTTGGCTGAGATGGGTTGGATCTCGAATTTGCTCTGCATACACGAGGTTCTTCACATGTCTTCAAAAGAAAAAGTCCAAGAGAGTCAAATCTCGGCTCCCTGGAGGCCAAGAAGTAGGCGCTTCCCTTCCAATTCATCTGTTGCCGAATCGAGTATTTAGTGCTTTTCGCACACGCAAACTAAAGTGAGGCGGAACGCCATCTTGCTGAAAGTGGACAAAACCCTTCTCCGCTTCAATATCACCAAACTGAGGAAAAACATACTCCTCTAACATGTCACAATAGACATCACCACTTATTGTCTTTTCAACAAAAATGAAGGAACCTATAACTCTATCATGCATAAGGCCGCACCAAACATTCACTTTGTGTAAGCCACGATGATACTCAGTGAACTCATGAGGCGGCTGTGAACCCCAAATTCTGCAATTGTGACGATTCACAGTACCGTGTACATGAAAAGTTGTCTCATCGATAAAAATTACATTTTTTTAAAAATTATTATTTCCAATTTTGTTTAGCATATTAATAGAAAATTGAAATTTCTGGTCCTTATCTGTTGGTTCAATTTCATGCAAACCTTCCAACTTGTAAGCAGTTAAAGAAAGCCTTTTGTGAACTACCTTATGGACAGTTGATCTCGTTATCCCTAACTCGAGACTGCGTCGTATTAAGGATTTTTTAGGGCTTCGTAAGCATGAAGTTCGGATTCTGCCAACGTTCTCTTCAGACATACGTGGCCTACCAGACGACTTTTGTTTACACACACTTCCAGTTTGTTTAAACGCACTGGTTTTATCTGCTGGCGCATCACCACCATAAATGCGTCGAAAGTTCCTCTGTACCGTGACAACCGGCTGAGTTTCTACAAGCCAAATAACACATTGAGCTTTTTATTAAGGCGTCGCCATAGCACTGTACTAACTGAGAGCGAACTACACTTACTGAGAACTAAACGATAACTGTAGCGACAAACACACTGAGTTAATGTCTGCTACGCTATTTCAAGGTCAATGCTCCGCGGTGCTGCCGACTGTTGCGATAGACACACTGAGTGAGAGTTTTCTGCGCTATTCTAATATCTACTCTCATATTCAAATTTACTAAACTGTTATAAAATCTTGAGAATGTTACCTTCAAATTCATGTATAACACATTAAACTAAGATTTTGATTTAATAAAAATATTTAACCTTAAAACCCCGGAGTTCTTTTGTGGAAACCCTGTATT
>JAHWXV010020279.1:0-18499 GCA_024586415.1 Phrixothrix hirtus
CCAAAATAAACGTAGGCAATAGTCTAATGATTTGTGGACACTATTGGCATATGTGCGTAAGAGAAAGTCGTGTGTTGTTTCACACCAGATTTTTTTTAGTTATTTTAGTATTTTGTGGGTTTGTCACTTTAGCACTGACGTTTGGAAAAAATTCATTTTTTTCTAGTGATTTATTATTTTGTAGGTTGGTCATATTAATATTGACGTTTTGTTGCCAGCTAAGTTGTCATTTTGAGTGACAGAATCTTGTTTCTTGTATACACGTTATTGATGACATACAGGATACTACATAATTAGTGGAATATTTTTTTAGCGCCATCTTCAAATATTGGGTGCTAATGAATTGATTTGAATTTCTGCTGATCGTCAGTAGAGTTGAATTCTGTTCTTGGTGAAGAACTATGTTAGTTATTTTTATGTAAGGTCTTGTATATTGGTTATTGCAATTAACCGGAATTTTTAAAATAATTTTGGAAAATTATTTGCTTCGAAGTTAGTCCTTGAACTGTATCTTGAATTGAACACTTAGTTATTAAGAAATATAAATAAGAAATACTGTGATGTGGCGGTTTAAGAATACCACATCTGCAGGTTGGGCTGCGTGTCGTAAACGGCGACTAACATACCACTTTAATGCACTACCTTTCATCTTGGCCTTAGGCTTGGGTTGCATATTTTGGGCCACTGCATGGGCAGTGTGCTTTTTCGTTTTGTTTTTTGTTAATTTCGGTTTCACGTGTAGTTCTCTTTATAAGGATTTTTAGGCTACAAACGGAATCGTCTCGTTTTTGTTGTTATTTTCGTTTGGCTACGTTTTGTCAGTTCTTTTGAGTTTCTTGGGCTCTCTTTTCCTCCTCTTACCGGATTTCAGTGGTATTTGGTGTTGATTTCGCGTGTGCGACTTTATGATCCAACTGGTACTCCTGTTGTCCTTACATCCTTCTTCCCTTCTTTGCATGGGAGAACTTGAGGTTTGACATTACTTAGTGAAAATTCTATTTTTGGCCTGTTTGGTATTTTGAGAAATTTTCGGTGAACATTTCTTTTGCCTAGGGTGATGTCAGATTTTGTTGGCGTTCTGTGCCTAATATACAAAATCTTTTCTTTTTAAATTTGCCCCCGTCTGTTTTCGGAAATAGCGTTATTGACAGATTCTCAAACGAAGACTGATTTGCAACTCGTAAAAGCGTCTTATTTATACTTAAATTTGTACTCGCGTTCTTTATTCAGCCAGTATAGATTCGGACGGTTTTCGCTGTCTGCTATCTTATCAATGCGGATAACAATTACTTGTGCTTTAACTAATTCGTTTGCATAACGTGACACAATATTTCGCAATAGCTTTTAATTAGTTTTTACTAATTAATTAATATTTAGATCATCTGAGATTTTTGCTTATGTTATTTATGATTAATTATTAAAACAATCTTGATTGATTTCGGACGGTAACTGGTAATTTATGCGTCAGGTTGTGCGATCTTTATTAATTAGCTTATAGCATTTTTATAACAGCTTTTAATTATATACTCGCGCATGGTATTTCTTTAAGTTTGTTTTGTCTTTAATACAGTCTTAATAATTACACTTCCGGAATCGCTAATATAGTGAAAACGCGTAAAATTCTTGGAACTCCATTAAATCTTGTTTCGCGGGAAACGTTACACTATATTTCTTTGTATTCAACTAATTTGGATTGAACTAGAATTTAAAAGAATATCAAAGTTTTCCGCGAATCTCGGCGACCACTGCATTGCGCAGATACCGTAATATTGAGCTGTAAGGTACTACCAGCAGTGAACCACTTGGACTTTTGTTGTAATTGACTGATGTACTCAACATGCCATCTTGCCCAAAAGTGCTGGAGAATCTGCTGAATTCGTTCAAATTGTGTGTGAACATTTACCCAACTGGGTTCTGCAATCTCTATCAACGACCGCCCAATTAGGAAGTGAGCGGGCGTTAAAGGGGAGAGATCAGAGGGAGAATCGGATAGTGGGGATAAAGGTCTACAATTTAAAAGGGATTCAATCTGAGTTAATAAAGTGCTCAACTCTTCATATGTAAATGTCCCTTATCGCTTTTTACGCATGCCTCCCAAATGACTCACATATGTAGAGCATACGTTGGTTGTTGTAATAGACTGATGTACTCAACATGCCAGCTCGCTCAAAAGTGCTGGAGAATCTGTTGATTTCGTTCAAATTGTTTGTGAACATTAACCCAACCGGGTTCTACAATCGCTATCAAAGGTCGCCCGATCAGGAAGTGAGCGGGGTTAAAGGGGAGAAATCAGTGGGAGAATCGGATAGTGGGGATAAAGGTCTAGAATTTAAAATGGATTCAATCTGAATTAATAAAGTGCCCAACTCTTCATATGTAAATGTTCCTTAACGCTTTTTACGCCTGCCTCCCAAATGACTCACATATGTGAAGCATACTTTGGTTGTTGTAATTGACTGATGTACTCAACACGCCACCTCGCCCAAAAGTGCTGGAGAATCTGTTGAATTCGTTCAAATTGTTTATGAACATTAACCCATCTGGGTTCTGTAATCTCTATCAAATGTCGCCCAATCAGGAAGTGAGCGGACGTTAAAGGGGAGAGATCAGTGGGAGAATCGGATAGTGGGGATATAGGTCTAGAATTTAAAACTGATTCAATCTGAATTAATAAAGTGCTCAACTCTGCATATGTAAATGTTCCTTAACGCTTTTTACGCCTGCTTCCTAAATGACTCACATATGTGGAGCATACTTTGGCTGTTGTGACTGACTGATGTACGCAACATGCCATTTCACCTAAAAGTGCTGGAGAATCTGTTGAATTCGTTCAAATGTTTTGTGAATATTAACCCAACTGGGTTCTGTAATCGCTATCAAAGGTCGCCCAATCAGGAAGTGAGCGGGTGTTAAAAGGGAGAGGTCAGTGGGAGAATCGGATAGTGGGGATAAAGATCTAGAAGTTAAAACGGATTCAATCTGAATTAATAAATTGCCCAACTCTGCATATGTAAATGTTCCTTAACGCTTTATACGCCTGCATCCCACATGACCTATATATGTGGAGCATACGTTGGTTGTTGTAATTGACTGATGTACTCAACATGCCATCTCGCCCAAAAGTGCTAGAGAATCTGTTGAATTCGTTCAAATTGTTTGTGAAGATTAACCCATCTGGGTTCTGTAATCTCTATCAAATGTCGCCCAATCAGGAAGTGAGCGGACGTTAAAGGGGAGAGATCAGTGGGAGAATCGGATAGTTGGGATAAAGGTCTACAATTTAAAACGAGTTCAATCCGAGTTAATAAAGTGCTCAACCCCTCATATGCAAATGTCCCTTAACGCTTTTTACGCCTGCCTCCCAAATGACTCACATATGTGGAGCATACGTTGGTTGTTGTAATTGACTGATGTACTCAACATGCCATCTCGCCAAAAAGTGCTGGAGAATCTCTTGAATTCGTTCAAATTGTTTGTGAACATTAACCCAACTGGGTTCTGCAATCGCTATCAAAGGTCGCCTAATCAGGAAGTGAGCGGACGTTAAAGTGGAGAAATCAGTGGGAGAATCGGATAGTAGGGATAAAGGTCTACAATTTAAAACGGATTCAATCTGAGTTAATAAAGTGCTCAACACTTCATATGGAAATGTGCCTTACAGTTTTTACGCCTGCCTCCCAAATGACTCACAGATGTGGAGAATATGGGGCGTTAAAAATCTATTCGATGCTACTATTGACAACTTCCGTGATTTTAGAATCCTTGTTAGAGGCTAAAAATGGATGAAAGTTCCTGAGGTTATTGTTAGCGCCTACGAAGTTTTTTCCGGTGTTAGAAAAGATTTTCAGCGGCTTACCGTGCCGTACCATGAAGCGTTTTAAAGCAGCGATAAACGCCTCAGTTGTCAATTCTGTGACTAGTTCCATGTGCATTACTTTAGTTATGAAGCATACAAAAACTGCTATATAAAATTTGTATGTCTTGCGTCCGCAACCCTTCCAGCTCTTAATCATGACTGGACCAGCAAAATCGGTGCCAACAATATTAAATGGAAAATTCTGGCTGAGCCTCTCAGAGAGAGAGTTTCCCATTAAAGGATGCAAAGTTTCAGGGCAGTGCGAAAACACTTGACGCACTATCATACTACGAACTTGGTCAAATTTTTTCACTCTATTACCTAAAACCGTTCTCTTGTTGCAAAATCTAGTAACTGGGGTCCAGCAAGCATCAAACGTACCTGTTCGCTGGAAAAAGTAAGCGTTGAGAGGTGCTGAACGGGAGACAATAGTATTGGGTGCTTTTTGTGGAAACAAAAATCAGAATTTTGGAGTTTCCCTCCAACGCACAATAGTCCCTCATTATCCATGAAATGATTTAACTTAAGGATGGGACTCGACCTCGAAATCGGTTTCCCTTCCTTTAACATTCTAAGTTCAACCGTAAAAGCAAAATCCTGACAAGATGCTTCATAGAACGATAAAGCTTCTTGCATATGAGTATACTACATATTCTATTTTATTTAAGCGTGCTACAAGCAGTATGCAACAGTACGTTGCAATCTACTTAAATTGGAGTAATCTTTGATTGGAAAGAATTCACGCTGAGAGTAAACCGGCGATTTAACTTGTACCTTTAACTCAGGCAAGTCGGATGGAATCGAATGGCACGGTATCTCAAAGGTAGAACTTTGTGAAAAGGCTGGACCTTTCCATCAAAGCTTGTTATTGGAGAGAAAACGAGGAGAGACGCCTCTATAAGCTAGATCAGAAGGATTTGATCTGGTTGATACATAATTCCACTGGACATGAGAGGTGTTGCTCTGAATCTCAGAGACTCTATGAAAAACAAAGGGCTTGAGTAGGTGAGAAGGGGTTCGCAACCACCCAAGTACAAAGTCCGAATCAATCCATAAGTAAGTGCTACATAAGCAGAATCGAAGAGATGGTGATACTGCATTTAACAATCTAGAAAGAAGAAGTGCTGCGCATAATTCAAGCCGCGGAATTATCAATGACTTTAAGGGTGGCACCTTGGCCTTAGCGCGAAGTAGTTGGCATGTTACGTTTCCACTAGCTTCTCTGGAATGAATATAAAGGCAAGTTCCATAAGCCAATGTACTAGCATCAGAAAAGCCGCGAATTTCCAATATTTGCGGGCTTGAAGGAGCGATGTGCCTGGGGATCTTTATACTGTTGAGATGGAAGAGCTTTGCTCGGAAATTGTTCCACTTTTTGGACGGGTCTCATTCCAACCTAGACGTTGCAACCAAAGTTGCTGTAAAATTGTCCTGGCTACGATCGTACAAGACGATCAAAGATACGCGCAATCTCGGAGAGAATGGATCTTTTCGTAACCTGGTTACTTAAAGGAGAAATGATATATCTTAATGAATCATCCTTGTAAGACCAAAAGAGGCCTAAAGTGGCAGTGTGTTCATTAGAATTGAACTTGAGCAAATGCAGGCGGACGTCATCGTGGTTGATGTCCTTTAGAACTAGAGGATTATTCAAAATCCATTTCCTGAGGTGAAAATCACCAGAAAAAAGAATTTCGGGCAAATATCAACATATGCGTTGTGCCTCCGGCAGATCGTGAAACCTTGTCAAAAGATCATCAACGTAAAAATCTTCGAAAACTATTCGTCACAAAAGATGATGGGTGTCTTTACTATCAATACTATCAATATATAGGCATCTAATGGCCAAGAAACTGTCTGACGTTGTGGAATAAGTGATGGTACTTAAATTATATGCCTGTAGAGTTTCCTGAGGGTGATATATCCACAAAATTCTTTGCAGAGATCTCCGCGAATGACAGATGAACAGCTGTCGGTATATATTTTCTATCTCCGCTGAAATTATGTAGATATATGATCTAAAGCTGATCAGAATTGAAAATAAATCCCTCTGTATGGTTGGACCCGTCATTTGTAGGTTAAGTGAATATCCCGTTGTCGTTGGAAAGGAACAGTTGAAATCAACCCGTAGCTTTCTTCCTTGAGTACGCCATGCTGTGGCTTGAAGAAAGAAAATTGGTCATCATTCTTTGAAACGACTGACATGTGACCGAGGCTATTGTATTCCCGCATGAATTCTGAATATCGCGCATGAAGACTCGGGTCAGACTGGAATTTTCTTTCCAAACTTTTGAATAACTTTCTAGCCTTCGTGAAGGATTCGCCTAACTTGGATCTTTCTTCAAGGACATTCTGACGATAAAAGACCTTTTTCGTCTCTTCGCGTGTTGGCACAAAAGTGCGTCTCACAATCTATTTGCTCTTTTGACCACGAAAGTTCTGCACTGGGCTTAATTTCCTCAACTTCCCAGAATTTGGTAAGCTGACGTATTGAGATAGCTATGGGTTTCGTTTAACACGAGATAATTGCTAGAGATTGTATGAGGAGGACTTTGCTGAAAGGATCCAGCAACTAGCCAGCCAAAGCGTAATCGCTGTAGTTTGGTGTTTCCAATTTAATGCTACGCCACTGCGTTACTTAAATGACTAACGGTATACTACGTGACGATTGATATGATGCGAATAAAAACAACCTTGAACCACACGTTCGTTGTATTTCTTTTTTAACTTAAGCAACTACGCGAAAATGAAATAAACAATAACAATAAACTCAAAAACTTGTATAATTTTAACACAAATTAAATGTACTAAAGAAATTATTGATTAGATCTTCCCCTAATTATTAATAGCAATTTACGTAAGCTTAAGAAGCTTTTGAATTTAACCTAAATCAATTTTAACTATTATTTCAGATCGTTGCCTTGCAATGAATTGGTAAACGTATTTAGATAACTGATAAAGCTGTCGTGTTCGAATTATGTTCACTTTTCTTGTATTGTTTGGCGTTGTACATCTATTTGATTACCAAACATCCGGCTCGAAGGACCAAATTTATATGTAGAATTTTGCTTCGAAGGACCATTAAAAATAACGTGTAAAATTTGACACTGCAATATATTTATTGCCAGAAAAATATATAAATTTGAATTACAAAATAATATGGCGTTTCAGCCCACTTAATTCATCTACAACCATACTAGTTCGAGGACGCGTTGGCAGACACCTTAATATTGGGGGCAATATTTTTTATAAATTTAGATGAATTTGTTTTTGTAGGAACAGGCATGTATCAATCAAACTTAACGAAATCTAGCTATTTTAATGATAGTAGTTTTTTTACGATGTTCAATGTTCAATTTATTATACAGTCGCAATAATTTATTTAGGGCCGATTTTATGAGTTGTAGCTGACCGTCAATTAAAATTGCGCGATCGATTGACCAACGTCAACCATATTTTGTAATAACGGTCGTTAAATTTTTAATTAATTACCTTAGGCAAATCCAACGAATAAGGAATGCTAAGGAAGCCCCTCTATCTATCAAACTTACGGTACGTGCGTGGGTCAAGTTTTGAAGCACTACCTTTGGTAGGCGTCATCATCGTTAGTGCTCATTTAAAGTATCAAGTCGTGGGAGTTTTTGTTAATTGTGTACGTAATTTATTTACTTATTGTGTATATATAATAATGTATATTGCTGCATACACATTTCATAATATTAAATTTGTAAAATTTAAGGTTTTTAATACATAAGCACAAAATCTAACGCCGCCATTAGGGTTGGTCAGTTTAGGGCACTTCGTGTGTATAATTTATTTGCTTACTGTGTATATATATAATAATGTATATCGCCGCATATTTTATAATGTTGTTTGTAAAATTTGACGTTTTTATTATATAAGCACAACATGCCAAGGCCGCCATCATGGTCGGTCAATTTGATTACAAATTTTCGTGTTTAGGACGCTTATTTAGTATTATTTATTGGTTGGAAAAATCTATACGGTAATCAAAACGTAAAATTGAAATAATTTTCTGTTCTTCGATCTTGTTTATGTGAAAAAACAGACAGCTTCGTTGAAATTCGCATTAGTAACGTGAACATCTCCATCTGTAGCTCTCGAATCCATGTTTACAAATACGTATTTGATTAACTATTATTTTATGTAAATGCCATTCTCTCGTGGCATAAAAGTTCACAAATATGTATGTCACAGTCACCTCAAAATTTGTAATGTAAACAAAAATGTTGTAAAAATTTTAAAATAATTTCATACAAAGATTTAAATTTGACAAAACTCGTTTAGGATTACACCGAGCAGCCCCTCTTCTTAATTTACTGTCTTCACTTTCACAATATTGTCCGATTTAGCAAACGTGCCTCAAATTTATATTTCGCACCTTGATAAAGAATTCACACAAAACAGATTTCACTATTTTCATCTTGGCGTTACACAATATGCGCCATCTTCCGAGATACTTGTGTAACCGGACTAGTCTTTTTTATGATATCAAAGGGTGTATTGACACAAAAACATCTTGAAGTGTCCATTGATAAAATTGATATAGTTGTAATCTTTCTTTGGCTACGACAACCCAAATGTATAGAACATTTTACGCTTTTAAAAATTACTCGTTTATCATTGTCGGAACATATCTTCTAAACCGTACAAAGTACGGTTCCTTTTTAATACTGCTACAAGTGTGTTGAGAAATTAAATTAGGTTTAGTATAATAGCTTTTTATTTAATTTGAATGAAATTCGACACGAGTTGTTTAAACAAAAATAAAAATTGTGTATTATGTTAATTGTCAAAAGCTTTGTCGCGGTCATTGTACTAAGTTCTTTTCTAGAACCGTTAAGGCTCCTAGAGACTGGAATTAGGCAACCCAAAATACTACATTGAAATATTGTTAGTTTTTAAAAGCTGCAGTTAAAATTTTTTAAAAAACGATGCGTAGGGACGAGTGAAATAGTTTTAATTCATATGTAATAGTTTTATCTTTGTTTTTTAATGATTTACAGGAGCGCTAATTTAGGTTTCTCCAATATTACGCTTCTGTAATTAATTAAAAACTCTAGATAAAACTATTGGTTGTTAATTTATAATATTACGCTGGTCCTCACGTATCATTTTTTAAAAATTTTAACTGCAACTATTAAAAACTAATAATATTTGATTATAGTATCTTGGGTTGCCTAATCCCTGTCCTTAGGAGCCTTAAGTATTGAAGATTCCTTTGTATCGTCTTAATTATTGTTAATAATTGATGAAAATGTATGAAATACAAGTTCCCTTCTTTCAGTTCAATTATTGCAGGCTTTAAAATGCACATTAGGCAAAGACAATGCTAGGCGCTTAATTTCAATTTAATCCTAGAAGAATGAGTGTAGGTTTCTGAAGATTTTTCTGGTTTTCTTAGTGAAAAAATCAGTGAGTCGATGTGTTCAAATTATTGCAGTGGAAATTTTGTCAGACACTACCTACAGATATCCCTAATTATTTGCGTTTGGGATTAAATTTTACAAAGTAGAGTCCATGCTTAAATTAGCTTCTTATAGATTACAAAGCAATTTTGTGCTGCCTGAGTGTATTTCATTATCGTGTTATTGAATTTCACACTTAAATTTTAAATTAATATCAGTTATTTTCATACACTCCACTTACATCTTTTACATTTTTTTATTCATTTATTTCATATTTCCAACATTAAGTTAATAAAACTATTTTACTATTAAAATATTTAATGATGTTACGTTAATCAAATTTACTATTTTATAGGTTTTAATTTTTTTTCAAAATATAATATTTCATGCAAATATTTTGTTACTTTACATTGTAGCAAATTGTTACTTAAGAATACTACGTTATAGAATGTTTCCATACTTTGATTATTAAAATAATTTATGATTTCTGTGGATACTACAGTCATTGGGAAAGAATGCAAACTGCTGAATAGGCAACCAAACTTACAAATTAAAAATTAAGTAACACTAAAGGTACCAGATAATTATTTTACAATAGACGGCACATATAAAAGACATTTATAATTGATAATTAAAATGATGTATTAGATTTCAATTTACTTATTGATTGTTAAAAATGTATTAGGACATCCTTCATTTGATGTAAGTCAAAACAATTTCTAAGTTTCATTTAAAAATAATTAAAATGTTTGACATTGACATCTTGTTTTTTTAGTTAGGAAGATGAATAAAACCCGACTGGTGTTCTGAAGGGGAGGGGATTACTACCGGCGCATGCGTACTTAACCCTTATTAGGTCATCATTACACATCGCTTCATACGCCCACGCACAGCAAATAAGATAATAAGGATTCCCTGCCATGATAAGATACTAATGAATGGAATTATTCATAACGGAATTGCGATTCATCAATACTATTCCCATCGCATTCTAGTAGTACTGCAACTGTATATGAACCCTATATTTTTGTTAATATGCTCAGGAGAGAGCGGCTACAACTGTCATCGAGTGCAAACGTGTTCGTTTGCAGTTTTACTTCTTGATTTCTTGAGTTCTATTGTGCTGCACCTTAGGCCCCTTCTGCTTGTAGCGGTGGGTCGGGTGCAATACCAATTACATTCAGAAATTGCGAAAAGTGTTTGATAGTAATATTCCAAGTGCTTTCGTAATGGCAGACTCGTGGTATAGCCCAGCTGAGGCCGACTACGGTATCCAAACGCCACCACCTCCGCCGCCTCCACGGGTGCGATACCCAAGCACACAGTTGAAATAAGCGCATCTATGAGCGCTGCAGCAACGCTCGCTAAAGCAGCTGCAATTGAAGCCTCAAGTGCCAAAACTAACCAGTTCTTCGCCCTAATGCAGCAGTTTCAAGAAGAAAACCAGTCACTGCGCGAAACCCTAGGAACTTCCGCTACCTTACCTGTTCCAACAACGACGTACGAAAATGATATAGAAGTCAACGCTCGCTTCCTCCTCGCTGAGATGTACTCCTCCGACGAGGAGGTAAACACCACAGCTCCAGTTCCTGATAACTTCAAAGAAGTTAAAGGGAGAAAACGACAGTCACCTAGACCGAAGACAGATTCGTGCCGCCCAGCAACGAAGGTGCCGACATAAAATTGTTTCGACGCACTAGGCGACGTAGAAGCTGATCCAGTATATCAAGAAGCAGAAGACACGACTACAAAGAAGGTGGCAACCATCACCAACGCCGAAAGCAGAAAACCACGTGGAAAAGTGCCTCCTGTGGTTATTAGGAAGAAAGAAAATTGGCCACAAATAGTTTCAGAACTGGGAAAGAAAGGAATTCAGATCCACAGTGCAAAAAAACGTCTTCCAGGGGATCAAAATCCAACCAATCAGCGACGCCGAGCACAAAAGGATTACAGAATACTTGACGAAAGCCAGCGTACCACTCCACACGTATCAGTTGGCTAGTGAAAAGTCATTAAGGGTGGTCATAAGAGGGCTTCCCGAAACCATCCCCGACGAGGCGGGCAAGGATGATCTCTTGAGGTAAGGGCTGCCTGTAAATCTCCTTAAGGAGGATGCGGAGGGGAAGGGAGCGTACGACAATGCCTCTCAATTACATTGAATTGGAGAAAAGCGAGCTAGGGAAGAAGGCCTTCCAATTGATGATGATCCTCCACCTTTTTATCGTAGAGGATGTACCGCGGAAGAAGAGAGGCACAACACAGTGCTACAGATGCCAACTGTTCGGCCACACGCAGCGGTGCTACAGAGCGGACCCGCGGTTTGTAAAGTGCGGCGATTAACACGCAACGGCGGATTGTGTGAAAGACCGAGACACTCCGGCAAAATGCGCTAATTGCCAACAAACGCGATTTCCGCGGATGGTGAAACAAAACAATACGAACTTCAACGCGAGTGCTCCGTCAAACGTACATAAAAACATTTCATATGCATAAACACTGAAATCAACAACAGCAACAGTAGTCAGAAAGTGCAACGGATGGCAACGCCTCCTTTGCATTTACCGAAACAAACATTACGGCGGCGGTCAACATCCTGGTCGAGGCGACGTGCGGGGCAGCATCCTACTCCGAAGGAATGGCTGCCGTAATATGTGTACTACCGCGGATAATGGAAGTGTTTCCAAGTAAATAGACAAACAAAGACCGCCTCTTAATGAAAGGAAATCCGCGTAAGCGGAACAAAACAGAAATCTCTTACATCAAGAACAGAAATGCAAAGGAGGTAAACGATGTAAAATCTAGATACTCCATGCCATTGAAATTATTACTTATTGCTAATATGCTCAGTGAGTGCTCGTTAGACCTCCCTCCGATGAGTATTAGCTCATCCACTCTACTTCTTGTGCTCTATTGTGCAGTACCTTAGGCCCCTTACACATATTGTAGCGATGGGTCGGGCACAGTACAAACACCTCTGCGACTTCAAGTGTGTTTATACCAGTGTGCCTACGCTTACGAAGATGGATGCCAACGGCCTCGCGACCATCGCGCGAGTTTTCGAACTACCAACAAAAATTCAGAATACAATCAAAGACTGTAACTTCGATGATACAGAATACTTCATATCGCAGTATCCGGTCGACGCCAGATCCGCCTTCATAGAGCGACTCGAATTCGCAAGATTCAGCTGTGCGACAGCAAACTTCGTAGCGGATGATAACACCAGCTCCAACGCAGAATATCCTCGCCAACGAAGTTTACTCCACGGGCGAGGAGCAACGACACAAAACCGCCACCATGCCAACTCCCTCCGACATCGGCGCCCAAGGCTTCCAGAAAGCTGGAGGCAAGAAGAGGAAGAAGCGTGAACCCAAGAAAGTTAGCGAATTCCCTGCACCCAAGCAGGCAGCACTGCTTCAAGCAACGGCGGCAGCGGATGAGACCACAGAGCTGAAAGAGCTACCCACCATCAACAAGCACTCCCAAAAGCCGGTCCAGCTCCCTGTCAAGGCCAGAAAGAAAGCCCCGCCCATCGTCATCCGACGTAAAGAGCGATGGACTTCCGTCGTGAGCGATCTCATGAAGAAGAATATCAAGATAACCAGTGCGAAGAACGTGGCATTGGGCATAACACTACAGCCAGCGACCAAGGGGTATCACGATGGACCCACAGAATACCTGCGTGATTCCGAGATCCCCTTCCACACCTACGAGATGCAAAGGCAGAAGGCGCTGAAAGTAGTCCTGAGGGTGCTACCGACCAGGAGATCCTGGAGGATCTCCCGAGGCAAGATTTTCCCGTAACCTCCGTGCGCAGGATGTGCCGGAGGAAAGACAAAGTTCCAATACCACTCAACTTCGTTGAACTAACAAACACGACGGAGTGCAAGGCAATCTACCAGCTACGGGAGGTGCTACATCTGTGTATTACCGCCAAGTCACCTAGTCGTCGTAGAGGCATCGACCAATGCCACCGGTGCCAGAAGCACGATACACTCACAATGATACTGCTATGCGGAGCCGCGGTGTGTAAAGTGCAGCGAAAACCATCTCTCTGGACAATGCGCGAAGTCCAGAGAGACTCTCGCCAGGTGTGCTAATTGCGATCTCCAGCACACCGTAAGCTACAGAGGCTGCACGCGGTTTTCGCGAGCAAGAAAAACAGTTTCCAGTGCTTCCGCGAGTGCAAGAGCGCCGGGAGTAAGCTACCCGGAGATGGCGAAGTCGGTATCTCCGAAGAACTCCAAGGTGACGAGCGATAGAGACAGAAACTTGAAAAATCAACGTGACGCGAGTGAAAGTGCGGGCCACGCCCAGTCTAAACTCGATTCTTCAAAAGTGCTCGCGGCGGGCAGCGTTGTTCTTCAAGTAATGCAGGGCGCGAACACTTTCGCCGAGGGCATTGAAGCGATAATCAATGTACTTCCTGATATACTACAAATTTTCGGTTACTAACAACCAAAAATTAACAAAAACAATAATTTGGTGTTACTTTGGCGTTTTTATAGGAAGGCCCGATTGGGTGCGCGTCACTCCCGTTCCGTATAATTACTTCTACCGTAACCGCTTACTTGTCTTTATTTTGCCGAACTAATTTTAAACTAACACTAAATTATTAAAGTTCGAATAATAAATAAATAAAATAATAAAAATTTGAATAGTTTAAATTTAAAGAAATAATGTACATGAAAAAATAAATATTAAAAGTTAAAAAATGTTTACAAATAAATTCTCGTTATGACCTAGTGACCAAATATCAAGGACCAAGGTTACTACTGCACGTAGTATTACTGGCGGCCTTACTATATCCAGTTGCTAAGCACGGATTAAAATACGTGCTTCAAACGCAATATGTACAAAAATAAGAATTGAAAAAATATTGATTTCTGGTAGGAAACAATTTTCTATACTTTGTTGATAAGTTTTTTTTTTGTTTACTTACGTAAAGATACGTACTGTGCAGAATCACGATCCCGGAGCACTATGGCACACTTTCGCACTCGGGAAAGATGACTCGCACGAACCGTGGAGAGGTTTTGTATAATTAAGGACGAAACACTTGCGTAGGCTAAGCACTTCACCGCGTAGGAATTTACTTCTTGGAGTATTGTAGAGTCTGACGCAGAGGAATATGGAGGTTCGCTGGCTGGTGGATGACTGACTGCGAACCCCTTATTCTTCTCCTTTTAACCCCTTCTTAGTTAAGTAGCTGACGCGTTCGGCCAATGGTTTGCAAACTCAGCATTTGTATTGGTACACATGTAATATTCTTCCCCACTCAAGGCGACTCGTCGGCGTCGATGTTGGCGTCGGTTGCTGGGCGTCGAATTGTTCTGGCTGGTGGCATCGGCCTAAGTCGTTGACATGAACTTTTGTAGGTTCACCGTTCGGCCTTTCGATCCAATACACGTTGGGGGCTGCTTCTTCTATTATACTTCAGGGTCCTGCCCAACGTGGCTGGAATGGGTTTGCTGGGTGGTGTACTCTTTCTTTTACGACGTCTCCAGGTACGTAGCGAACCGGTGGAGGTGCCGGAAGTGCGTATCTAGAGCGGTATTTGTGTTGATTCCTATGTATCTTTAGGATTTGTTCTTCAATGTTGATGGGAGGGTTAGCACCTTCATGGTTTCCATTTCGTAGCCTCCATTCTCTAGGTCGTTTAATGTCTCGCCCAAAGAGTGCTTGGCTAGGGGTGCTACCTGTTGGAGCATTGGCTCTTTCTCTGAGATTATGCAGCGCTTACTGCAGCGCCTGATCCCAGTCTGGCGAGTGGGGTCAGCTTCTAGGCGCAGGCGTATAATTTTCTTGATTTCTTGATTGCGTCATTCTACTGGGTTTGCCTGGGGCTGGAAAATCGGAGTCGTCCAGTGGATGCAACCCCATTTCCTTATGGCGTTATTCCATGTGATGGAGGTGAACTGGGGTCCGTTGTTCGATATGATCGCTTTTGGATACCCAAATCGTTGGAAGGCCTGTTTTTCCAAGGGCTCCGAAAGGTCTCGCGCCTCGGATCTTTCTAACGGAAACGCCTCAGTCCACCTACTGAATAGGTCTGTGATAACTAGTATAAAGCGATGGCCTCGTGCCGTCGTTGGGTATGGCCCTATGAGGTCGACAGGTAGGACCTCCTAAGGCCTTGCTGGAGGGTGGGGCCTCAACAGGGCCGTTTTTTTGTAGTAGTTCTCGTTTCACTGCTGCACATATGCTGCACGATCGCACATAGTCTTGCACCTCGGTTTTTTATTTCGGCCAATAGCAGTACTGGGTGATTGCCCTATTGGTTTCTTCTGCCTCTGAGTGGCCCGCTGTCGGCGCGTCGTGGTATGTGTAGAGTATTTTTGCCTGTGTATTTGCCTGTGCTATTAATAGGTTGCCTACTGGGGACCTTTTCCAAATGCAGCCGTCGTTTACAGTGTATTCTTCTAGTATTTCGTGGTCTCTTTGTGATTGAGGGCCATTTCTGTCGCTTGCTTTCCATGCTTCCATTACGTTCTTTGCGTGTTCGTTTGCTCTTTGCTTGATTTTTACAAAGTCAGCCGTTTTCGCTACTTCTATATTAATTATTGTTGGAGCTAGCATTCTTTCTGGATCTAGGACCTCTTCTGTCATCTCGACCCCTGTCGGATGTCGAAAGAGGTGATCCGGAAGCTCATTTAGGCGGCCTGTGCAGTGCTGTACGGAGAAATTGAATTCCAGTAACAGCAGTGCCCACCTTGTAAGTTTAGATTGGGAGTCTTTTAGTGCTCTTTTGTCCGTTTGCAGAGGGAATTTTCTGTCCTCCAAATATGATCGGTAGCGTTTGACGGCCCATACTATTGCGAGGCATTCCAGTTCGTTTATGTGATAGCGTTTCTGAATTTGCGACAGTTTTGCGCTGCATTAGCTTATAATTTTCCTTTCTCCATTTTCTTCTTGGCATAGAACGACTGCTAGGCCTAGTCCGCTCGCATCCGTTTGCAAAATGAACGGTAGTTGGTTGTTTGGCCTGCATAGTTTCAAGGGAGTATTGTAGAGTCTGACGCAGATGAACATGGAGGTTCGCTGACGTAGATGACTGACTACCTAACTGTAACATCCATTTATAATCCGAGCCCCAAGATTTCATTTTTTTGCTTCAGCCGGAAATGTTCCGTTTTTAAATGGGTATTTAGTCGTCGGTACGTGTACGTACCAATTGCCCGTTGTGGATGGAGTTTGTTTCTTTGGTAGTTTATTTCTGTAGGATGTTCACAGGCATTGTAAAATCTTTGCAATGACCTCTGCGAACGTGACGCATTCTTTTGTGGCCTCCACCAGTAGGCTTCCAACTTTGAGGAACTTTTCCATCGTGAATGACGTTTTTTCTTGAGGCTCCTCCCCCTTCAATACTGAAGCGTAGGACGAGCTCTCTCGTGGCTGCTGATCTGCGGGTCTCGATGTTGAGCTCGTTGATGGAGCTGTTGAGCTTGTTAGCGGCTTTGGTCGTCTGGGGCACCCCTTGAAGCTGGTGGTGTGCTCTTCGCCACAGTTGATACACCTGGGTGGTTCTTCGGGTCACTTTCCGCACTCGCCTGTGTGGTATTCGTCTCCACACTTGACGCACTTTGGTGCGGCGTTCCACCGACGTTGTGTGTACCCAAAAACTTGGCACCCGTGGCCCTGGATGACAAACTTGGACCAGTGTGGCGACTCGACGTTTATGCTGAGTCCTAGTACGGCTGTGAGATTGTAGACGGCCTTCGCTTGGAGCGATTTCTCCAATGCCACGTAGTGGAATGGCATCGGAATCTTCTCGGGCCCCCTGTGCATCCTCCTGATGAATAGAACCGGGAGCCCTTGCCTAAGTTAGTCCTCTTTTATACCAGCATTTGCGATTTCTGTTGGGAGACCGCGAATAATTGTTCTTAGTAGCTTTTCCTTATTATGCAGGAAGGTGAGGAAGGGAAGGGCTCTATCCTTGAAGTATTTCGTGGCCTTCCTGTGCTCGTCTTCGGTGGTTGGATTGGTTTTGATTCCAAGTGACACGTTTTGGGCACTTTTGGAACGGATACCGAGACCCTCGAAATCACGTGACGCTTCGAGCCAGCTTTCTTTTTTGCGGAGTACTATTGGCGGAATGTGTACTCTTGGCGCAGTAAGTGGGATCTCTTCTGAATTTGCCAACAATTCGTATTGTTGGCCGTTGCGATTTTTGCGGCAGGCCCGGGTTGACCTGCCTGGCTGGCTTTCGTTTCTTTCCTTTGGGGAGGAAGAAACCGTCTGCTTCTGCTTCCATCTTGGCGCCTTCTTCTTTTGATGAAGAGTAATCGAGGGAAGCTCCGATTACTCTTTTGGCTTCTTTTTCTACGTGGACTACGGAGGCTGCTTCTTGTGTTGCTACTCGCAGCGCTGGTGTTATTTTGTCGCCGTGATTACTTGTGTCGCCATTTTCGACACTGCCGTTGCCTCCTTTAGGGTTGTGATTGTAGTCGTGACTGCAACTACCGTTGTTTTTGGAGCTTGCGCCGCCACGACCGGTGCTGTGGTGGTAACTGCTGCAATTGCTTTGCAGGCGTATTGTCAGACCTCTGGTAAGTATTCAGGGTTGTAATAATTGAACTCGTCGTTTTTGCGAGGCATCGTGGAAATACGTATATGCACTTTAATAAAACACAGACACGTATACAGCGGGATACTGTAACCGACACACTGCACCAAGCTGAAGGAGCCTAAGTTACAGTATCACTTGAGAACAATGAGCTAACAACAAATACGTGTGTACTTGTTGCAAGCTCGGCGCAATCTCTTGACTGCCATCCTCTTCTTCTTCTCCTTTTATTTTTAATCTTCTTTTCCCTAAGATATTTAGGAAGTCTGACTATATAAATGAGCTTTCCCAGCCCTGGTGGTTTGGTGGGTTCCACCAGGTTGGATGGTGCCGTACAGCTTGGCCTTAGTCAGGCATGTTCTGGGCCATTTTCTGTATTTTACTAGAAGGGTTTTGAAAAAGACGCTGCTGCATTCTTGTTCTTCTCTCCGTCGCTCTTTTTACTAAGTCGGCTGCTTCCAAATCTCTTCGGAGGTTGGTGTTCTTCATATAATATGGAGCTCCAGAAATAAAACCGTAATTTTGTTTACGGCTTTAGGGAAACCTTTTATACTGACTTCCATAAAAATCGCAACACATGGAAGTTATTGATGAATTTTACTGAAACTTTTAGAAAAACCCTATTTCGATTAAATAAATTAATGATTA
>JAHWXV010020280.1:0-17723 GCA_024586415.1 Phrixothrix hirtus
AAAGTAAAGTAAGTTTTGTTTCTCTTATTTTGCGATTATTGAAAAGCTATTATAAGTTCACTAATATGATTCGAAAATTAAATTTTGCAAGCAAAGCAAAATGACGCAATTATTTCACATTTAATATAACAATTAGTTTAAAGAAGCAGCAAACGTTGATTGATTCATAATGCAAATTTTATATGTATTTCAGAAATTAAATGAAAGCAAACATGTTGAGGACGCATATAAATAGGAGCACATCTGCTCACAAGAACACGGCACTATCGTACAGATTAAAAACTTCGCCCTGCAACTTATACGACGTGTTAAAGAAATAATATTTTCTACGACCTTTTTAATCTATTTGCGTAGATCAACATCCCGCTAGTATCTTGAGTTTACAGTAGCAACGTCAACTAGTACATCATGCAACGATCGAGGACCAAACAAAACATATATCGTCAATTAGGGTACAGGACAATCGTTGTAAGCAAATTAACAACGCTTAATTTTACATTTCGGCAACTAAAAATAAATCGAAATCTTGCACGTTGGTATTCTACCAAAAGTTGTAGCACCAGTGTCCGATAAGAAAAGGTATTTTTAACCAGCATAAAATTTTAAAAAGAATTTTACGTTCGCAAATTCCGTCACCAGCCGGCAGCACCTATCGGGTTAACAAATTAAAATTTAATCAATTCCGGAATTAGATTTATTAGTTGACCTTGACCTTCATTCCTGGAATATTAATATAAGAAAAATAACTATTTATTAACGTATATCCATAGAAACATTCAAAACGAAATTTTGAACATCTATATATAGGGCGTACTAAATGTACTTCCTAAAATTAAAGTAAAATGAATTGAAGCTAAAGGTGAGACCGTGACAAAGTCGTAAACACTGCTTATTTACTTTAAATCAAAAGATGCCAAATGTTTATCCTAAAGTTCATCTTAAAATAATGAAAACTGGTTAACGTAAATTCAACTTATATTGCTACACTATGATTTGAAAGAAAATTACTGTATGTATAAATTTAAGTTAATAAGCCTTCATAGACCTTACACAAATCCTACTACTAAGCTACACGTGACTTATCTTTAACAACAAAAAAAACAAGTTAAATGAATAGTCCCAAACCGTTATTTTCGATCAATAAACAACAAAGGCCATAATTATGCACTGACCTTTAAAAAACAAATGTATTTATACTTGAGTTAAGCAAATCCTGGGGGTTGCAAGTAGCTTTAATAGGGTCGATGGTCAAATAGTTGCTGTGGGCCATTTTCTTCGATTCCAGTTCCAAAATTTACATCTTAGCATTTTTAATGGTTAAAATTTGATTTCGAATAATAAATAGCGCTTTAAACAAGCTTAACAATGACCCACGGACCATTAATTACGTAGTTGCACACGGACCATGCTCCTCTAATTTAAAGAAATGTCACAATTGTTAACGAATTCGGTGATATCTAAAGAACCTTTTTCGCAACAAAGATCTGTTCAAAGCAATTTCACGAAAAATTCGTCCAAAACAATTTCAGTAAAGATCCGCCCAAAATACTACATCAACAAAGAAAAACCCAAATAATGTAGATGTCTAAAGACAACTCGTTTATATTATACTTACTCCGTGCAGAACACAGGTATCCAAAACTTAACATATTTAAAGCGAACGTAAGGTTATCCTTGCTCTTGTATTACTAGTATTAGAGCGACACGCGGTCTGTCTTATTTGAATCTTCAAATATACTACGGTACCACATTATTTGTATATACGTAACTAGCGGTAGACAAACAATTTAGAATTCAGTTTTGTGGAATAAAACCGTTTCAAAATTTTTTTAAAAGACTAAATCTTTCCGGCCAAAATATAAACTATTACAAGGCAACGTTTTGGGCCCAATTTTATTTAATATTTTTGTTAACGATTTAGTTAAAAATATAAATATAAATGAATGCATACATTTTGCGGATAACATTTCATTAATTATTATTGGAGACGACGTAAATGATGTACTATATAAATCTAAATTTATTATAAAGCAGATACATAACTAGATGACTAGTAATAAGCTACTACTAAATTTAAATAGAACTTATAATATCATTTTTACAGTTAAAGGAGCCATGCCTAAAATAAGCATTACGACAGAGCTTGGAATAATTTCAGGTGTAGATAGCATCAAGTTTCTAGGACTGCATATTAACAATAATTTAAATTGGACAATTCACTTGTTTGAAATTAACAAAAAATTAGGATCAGCAATTTTTTCAATAGCTAAAATAAGGGAAAGATTAGATAAACAAGCATCTTTATTAGTGTATTGCACTTATTTTGTTAGCATTTGTCATATAGAATTGAATGTTGGGGAAACTATAAGATTACAGAGACAATATTTAAATTACAAAAAAAAGCAATTTGTATTATATTTTCAAAAAAACAAATTGATTTGTGCAGAGATATATTTCGGAACTTCAAAATATTTACATTAACCAATATGTATATTTACAAAATCGCTGATTATATCTTTAGTAGAACTCATGAACTCGTTAAATCAGGAGATGTCCATAATTTCAACACTCGTTGAACAGATGTATTAAGGCTTCCTAAATACAACCTAACAAAAACACAAAAAAGTCCTCTTTATACAGGTATTAGGATTTTTAACAAACTGTCTGCAATTATTAAAAATTTAAACAGTAAAAGAAAATTCAAAAAAGCATTAAAAAAATTTTTACAACTACATTCATACTACACATTTGATGAATATTTTAATGAAAACGAATGTAAATTTATATTTAATTCTTTCATGTTTTCACCCAGGACACACGCACTTTTTCCCTACATCCCCATGCGGATATACCTTCAAGTTCAAAATTACTACACAAATATTTATAAGTTCATTGAATATCTACGATTCCGGTAGAAAGAATTATTTTGTTTCTTCTATCTTTCTTTGTTTTATAACAAGATTCATATTAATTTGAACGAAACCACATTTATTACTGCATACAGATTACGCCAAATTTGTACGAAAGCGCTAAGCATGAATTCCAAGCAAGTAGAGTTACAGCATAACTCAAGGGATCTACAAGTGTAAATTTTAACAATATATAAACACTTAACAGGCTAGCCACCATAAAAATCGCATAACCTAACAAAATTAAGCGAACAACAAAGGTTTGAATTTTCAAATAGCCTTACAAATATAATATGCTCATATATTGTCAAAATTTACAATTATAAAACTTCTCACTTATGTTGTAACAATATTTATTTAGAATTGAAACTTCGTGCTTTGTATAGGAGAAATCTTTGTTATTTTTCGTTACATCAGGTTCTATACTACAATAAAAGATGGCGTAATCATTATATTTCATAATATATCAACATTTAAAATATGCTTATAGGGGAATTTACATTCTTAAATAGCGCGCTAGGTCTATCTTTTGTTTTGTAACAGCTTCATTTCCATTTTTTGCTTTATTACGCAGCCAAGGTAAAGTATTTTGTTAGCGACTTCGCCGATAATACGAACAACACCGGAAAGAGCATAGTAGTTGGTTCTATAGGAAAGATTACCCTAAGCGCAATCGGCTATTACCGTTATCTATGGATATCTATCTTCATCAATGTCGCCTTTTTCTATAACAGCTAACACTTCTTCTTTTCCTGCTAAAGTATAATAATGAATGATATTGCCTAAGATGTTATACTTTTGTGTGTTGTGTGCTGTTTCATAGAAGGATTGTTTATAGAAGTACAAAGTTCTCTCATTTGAGAATATCCACATCGTATCGTAATAGCTCCTAACATAAATGAAACGTTGTATTTAATATATTATAGTTATATTATTATATTATATTATAGTTATATAAATTCTTACCTAATACGGCAACAGAATTAATATCTATTTGCTCATTTGCATTTTCCGTTATGGCTTAATCTTTTGCAACATAACTATTATAACTTGGAGTAGCTTTGATATGAAACCGTTCATCGGTTCTTCTATAATTTCGTAATTTCTTAAAGTATAATCAAAAGATGGATAATATATTAAACTCTGCATCTGTTTAGAAACGAATTTGATGTTCATAATTATTCCTCCAGTAAGGGAAACGATCTTCTTTAGTGGCAGCCTCTATTGTGATATTTTGAAGTTTTCCGTGCATTGTCCTGGATACTATTAGGATTCCTTCATAATTTGTTTGGTACATAACCTCTTTAGCTTGATGATATTTCTTGCCCTTTTTCTCATTTTGTTACAGTACTATTTTTTGAACTTCCATTTGTTTTTTGAATTTTCCCATCTCTGTTTACTTTCATAATAATATAAAATAATATAAATATTATCATTTAGAAGTAACTTAGTTAAAGTTAACAATCTTGCGATTCTGCAATACCTTTTTTGACTGGTGATAAGAAAGATCAGTTATTAAACCAATATGCAATATTAAAAATATAATTTCCTTTCTATACATTTTTTCAAGATGTTCATTGTAATTATGAATATAAGAACTGTAGTAAATAATACTCGATATACTTACAATAATGCACAAGCGCATAAAGTAACTTTATTAATTACCCTTTATATCCCATAATATTTTAATTTCTTGTAATTTGTTACATTTTAACGTCAAATGCAAAAAACAATAACATCGGAGGGTTTATTCCTCCAGAAAATGTTAATTTTAGTTTTGCCCAAACTAACAACAGCCGAATAATTATGATATTTTAACCTTTCGTAGGCCTGAAGGTAAAAAAATGAAATAGCAGCGGAGCATTAAAGCAATCAAATCGTTCTTTTAATAAACACAAGCAAAAAGTTTCAACAAAAATAAATAGCAAGTAATAGCAACTTGTTTCTAGCATTAACTGTACATGAAAAAACTCAAATCATAAAAATATAACCTACTTTTTAAGGTAATTTTACTTAGCCTCTTACAGCTTTTTAGTAAAAAATTAACGTTGTATGCGACTGTGAGATAAATCTAAAACTACTGGGACAATACGGCCAAAATCCGCTTTAAAAATATTGGTAAAATGAACTTAAACTGGGAGATATATATTTGGCTTTGATGGAAATAAAATTACACTGAAAAACCAAAGAGATAGCAATATCAGCTTCAAAGGAATTTTCCTAAATTGAGGCGGCTCATGTTGGATACTTCAAAACGGCAATAGAATCTGAGACTCGTTCAAGTAGAATTTGATTTCTAAGTAAAAATAGAATATTTTTACTCGTAAAAATTAGAACATTTTTTTCTCGTAAAACTTAGAACTGATCTCTGAACGATTCCTGCAAACATGGGTTCTATATAAAAAAAAACTCTTTTGACGTTAAACTAATTGCTCTATGCCAAAAGTGGCATTAAATAAATGTTAAAATTCGCAATTCAACTATTAAAGAATTAAGGTTCCTTTCGCAAACGCTTGTTTAAAAAAATCCGGCCATTCCTCACGGTTGAAACCTCGAACCGCGCAGTTCTAAATTAACTTGATAGAGAAATATAAAAATTAGACCTAAGCTGCCTTCGATGTGTTCCGATAAATATGATGCAATACAAAATTAAAATAAACTTCCTAAAGAACTATCGTTCGTAATATTAGTAATAGGTACTATTTAAAGCAACACGCACCTGAGACACAATATCCATTGGTGCAAGGATTAAATTTTAAATACAAAAATAAATTAGAAAATTACTTTGTACACTTAAATATCAAGTAAAATATAAGAAAATTACTACAAAAGGAAACTAAATAATCTTTAAAATTGAACGTAAGGAAAAAATAAACGGTATTGCTTTTCTAACCCGTACCAAATGGAATATCCTATTACAACCAAAAATAAAATGGTTGAGTTTGAACAAGGCGCACGCAACAATGTTTTGATTTTTGGTCAACCGATGGGTTGGAAATTACCATTTTCAGCATGTCCATGTCCGAAGAACAATCTAGATTTCTTGTGAGGGCTTCAGATTTTATTACAAAAACACGGCGCCAAGTAGATAGATTGGCAGGTATTCGAGAGATTTTTGAACTATTTATTGATAATTACAAAAGTCATTATCATCTGGGTCAAAATATAGCGACATATAAAATTCGTGTCAAGTGTTCATTTACGCCACCCAAACCCAGTAAATATGGCATAAAGTTTTTTTGCCTTAGTAATGCAAAGTTATTTTATATTGCTAATAAGGGGATCTATTGTGGAAAATAACCAGAAGGGCCTTTCAACTAATCTAATTTGTCAGATGCGGTAGTAATGTGGTTAAAAGAATCAATTTCTTGATCTAGCGGAAATATCACTGCTGAGTTATTCCTAGGAGGCATAATTCGAAAGAATAAAAGGGAGATTCTGTAAATCTTCATCTCTCCCAACAGGTTTAGTTTAGAAGCATTTTTTATTGCAATAAAAAGGAAAACGCCCGTTTCATGTGTTTCAAGAAAAGGAAAGACCCTTGTAATACTTTCAAGTGTGCCCGTATCTTCCAACGGTATTAATCATAATATTGAAAAAAGCCCTGACATATCATTTTATAGGGACATAAAATCTGGTCTAGATGTAGTGGATAAACCGTACGACACATAGTAGAGTACGTCCAGGGTAACGTCATTTCCACGTTGCTCATGATAATTTTTTACTATTTATTAAACCAAGCCGGTATCAATTCCCGTGTTATTTGGTTTGGCAACAAAAATTAATTTTGTACAAGATATGAGCATCTGAAGAAAATGTCCCTGAATTTATTAGAAGATCGACTCTGAGGAACAACACAATTTGAGAATCTTCCACTGGATCTGAAGAATATGTTGGAAAAATGTAAAACTTCCTTAGAGAAATCCATAGCCAAAGCCTTTGGAACTACTAGAAAAAAGAAATGGTTCCAGCCATGCTATCAACAAAACAACGGAAACTATATTTACTCTGTACTTTTTTGAAAAATGTAATGTTGCTTTATTCTAAAGAACGCACGTAAGCACAGTTTGTGAAAGTTGTATGGATATCAGTAATGATAGTGATTTTTCCAAACACCTTTTATATTTCAGAATAGGTAATAAAGTTTATGTAACAGCTTGTTTCATTTTATTTTAAAAAATTCATATATTGTAAAAGATTTTATTTACTTTACAAAACCTTGAAGAAAAATTTAGGTGATTAATTGAAAAATTTTGTGCAAGAATAAGCACAGAAATTTGGATAGATAATAGTTATTTATTTGTATAATGTATAATTGCAGGTAAGCGAACAACAAAGATATGCATTTTCAAATAGAGCGCTAAAGTCACTCGCATATCATGATTTCGCATTTTTTAGGCATCTTCAGCACAAGATAAACCTGTCTCGCTCCTAAGCAAATGTCAAATGGGGCTACTTTACGATAAATAAAGGAAGCGGCATCTATTAATATAGTATGGGAACTGATGTAACTAGAAATGATGAAGGTTTCTTCTAAGCAAAGCATGAAGTTTGAATTCCAAATAAATATGAAAAGCTCTATAAGTATTTTAACAATATATGAACATTTGTAGAGCTATTTGAAAATGTAAATCTTTCCTGTTCGTTTACCTATAATTTTGTTAGGTTATACGATTTTTGTAGTGACTAGCCTTACAAATGTGTATACATTGTTAAAATTTTCACTTATAGAGTATTTCACATATGTTGTAATTCTATTTGTTTAGAATTCATACTTCACGCTTTCATTCAAATTTGACGTAATTTGTATGCAGTAATAAATATCTTTCCATACAAATTAATGAGGATCAAAGAGGCTTTAATTTATACACGTCTCTTAATACTTAAACTTGCGTCAATTTCAGATATTTAACAAATACGTTTTATAATAATTACTCCACAAATAATTTATAATTGATAAGCGACGGTGTTATTAAGAGCAAATTTAGATGAATTAAAAGAACATGCTCGACTACTATTTATGAAAACGGAATCAAAGTGGTATTTGTTTTTAATTACGATTGATAGTACAGCATAACACAGGCCCGCACCCATTATCAATTTTTACGCGAAAATTTACAGCATTTTGTTTTGAATAAGATTAAAAATGTTAAATTTGTGTTCACTAAAGGTCTGGATATACGCGTGTTACATAGTTTACTTATATGCTGTACATCCCGTACATCACGACATAACTATACTTGGGATGCACCTATAACTAAGATATGCATTTTCAAATAACGTGATAGGTCTATCTAGTGCTAAACATCCTTAGCAAGGGTGCAATTATGATACAGGAGTGAGTTTGGCGCGCTATTTGAAATTACAAGTCTTTGTTGTTCGCATACCTATAGCCTCACAATGTCTATATATTGTTAAAATTTACACTTTTAAAGATTTTCAGTTATGTTGCAATTCCTGTTATTTAGAATTCAGCTTCACGCTTTGTATATAAGATATCTTTATCATCTTCATTTATTTGTACCTCGGTTTTTGAATACCTAAAGATATTTTGGGTTACAATCCTGCTTGTTTGTCCTTATAATTAATATCCATGGTATAAATTATTCCGTAAAGGGGAACTTGACACATACATACGTAATTAATTATACATAATTGACTTAAAAGTTGATCCTATTGTTTAACTTAATAGCGCTCTCATTAATTAGAGATCAACGCTGTACCTATATTTCTTTCGTATCTGTTTATTATAATAAGTTAAATAAAAATACATGCCGTTTAACGCAAAATAGAAGGAGGAGGCTGAATTCCTAATTCCTCAGTGAAAAGATCAAATTGTACCATGTATAGTTGGGTCTTTATGAATAATCCAAAATACAGCTAAATACTGTCATTTACGTGCTCAATAATAAATATCTATTACCACTTCAATTATTAATTCCAAAAACAACAACAAATTACTACATGTATATTAAATATATAGCGCGAGCAAATATCATGGGCATCCACTCGCCAAATGGAGGAGTAAAATGTTTTAATGAAATTTTTTTATTAGGTAGTTACCCTTGAATACCTTGCATACAGGATGTTTCAGGTAATATGGCATTCCTTTTGAGGAATGAAAATAAACCCTATAGTGGCACCCCAATAAGCGTAAAATTCAAAGCAATATAAATACAAAGAAGTCCTTTTTTTCTAATTATGTACAACTAGCGGCCTATGGTTGCATTCATACTAAAACAGTTAAATCATTTATAAAATCATAACTAACCTAACAAATAGTATTCATTTACAGTAAAATATACATTTAGAGCTGTAGCAGGCACATTTTAATTTGTTTATTGTAATAAATAAAAGAATAAGGGGGTAACCCTTTTACGTAATTGAAAGAATTTAGAAATAATGTATACAATTATTTTAAAAATTTTGATGAAGTTATTTATTAATAATTGACAATAATAAAAATAGAGTATAGTCAATCATGCATCGCACTAAGAAAATGTGTTTAAATGTAAAGACAGCTTAAGCAACCATTTATTGACATTTTCAATTTTTCACCAAAAAATCGATTTTCATTCCTGAAATTTCGTGACAGAATCCTACACTTAAAATTAAAATATTTTAATGACATTTTTAATAGAATGGCTAAATAAAAATTAGTTTTATGCCGTCCTTGTTTAGATTATTATTGATTAGACCCTGTTTTTTAGGCAAGAAAAACATGTTACAGCTTAATTACTTGTTAAGAAACAATTGTTTTCTTATTTTATCATAAAATACGTTAATTGAGATGAAAATGTAGCTGTTTGTTCATTTTAAGATTTTTGCCAGGTACAAAATAGGTTAATACCAACTTACCGTTAGAATATCTTCATAACAATGTTCAAATAAATTACCATTGTTTTGAATACATAATTGAGTACGACTTATGATAGATGTATAGATTAAACCGAATAAATTGGCATTTTCAGGTATTTCTTCTACATTTGGGTACTTCATTATTACAAACTTGCACAATTTTATTAACATAAAAGCACCAATCACTTAAACATGGTGTAGATGGGCACAATTTGAAATCTAGTTTTCATTATTAAAACACTGGTTAGTCAAAGAGACGCATCTAGTAACTGAGGTAAATTTGCAAAATTTGTTTTTATGTAACTAATTTGAAAGATAAAATAAACACGTACAATTCTGCTCTACTACGGAAATGTTTATTTAGTAAACACTTACTCGATTACATTTCTCATATTTGAAAACATGTGCATAGTCCACATGTCATTATTAAAAAAAGGAATCTTTAATTTTACGTTTATTGGGTCGTCTATAGGGCTTCCTTCATCTTTTAAAAGGAATGGCATATTATATGAAACATCCGGTATATTTCATGTTCACTAGATAACTTATTTCCTACCTTCAGAAAATCACATAATTGCCCTTAAATTATAAATATTACAAATAAAATATTGATATAGAAATGAGAAACGTTATATTAATTCAAAAATAGCTTTATTATTAAACAAAAAATTATCGTACTAGCCAAACCAAATTTTTACTTTATATCCAAACTGATGTACAATAAACAGTTCTTTACAATATTTGATAAAAGTACACAAATGGTGGTTCATAAATTATTACAAATTTGCACAGGAAAGACTGATTTCAGTATGTACACAATTATCTACAATTTATTATACATACCTATAAATTTGAAGGCATTTTCGACTTCATTGAAACAGACAACTTCTTCTTTCACGTATAGATTTTACGGAAAAGGGGATGTGAAGAAAATGAAAAATAATGCGTTCTAAAAATTAAATTAAAGCATAAATATATTTCCCTTCGAATCTCCTATTATGTAATTTTCTCTTGTAACACCTTCTAGATTGTTTAGGTTTTAACATACCGCAGTAGTGTGTCATTATGTTTATATTACACCTTACATAATATCATCGTTGCATTTCTTTTATACCTTGGTGAAATATTTCGTCCTGTTTTCCACTAACAACGCCAAAGTTGTCTGTGAAACCGCCCAAAGAAGAGTAAAGAAGGAAAAGCTTTAGAATAATCCGACTATGGAATTCCTCAGCACGTTTCCAAAATCTCTTGGTAACTTGGACCTTATTAGTGATAGCTTAAATACTTGGAGTCTGTCGGATGTGGTGGCTGAGCAGTACTCCTTGCGGAGTACAGAATGTGGTTCGAACTTAAGGTTAGGATAAATAACGCCATTTTCACTTTTTGCATTGTACGTTACGCACATTAATTACATTTTAGTCCGTTTGCCTTTATTGCGAAAACTAACACTGAAACGCAAATTTTATTCATATATATATATAATAAAAGACTGTTACTCAGCGAACTATATTTGAATTGTATACTTCGTCAGAACGTTAGACATAAATTGTATAAAATTATTTTGACATTAGTGACAACATATAACTAAAAACTTAACAATTCAAATATAATTCGCTGAGTAACAGTATCTTTTATTACATTTTAATTCAACAGCAAGTAGCACCGCATCATTATATATATATTCGGATAGCGAAAACCATTCACAAATACTGTAAAACACAGCGGGTAAAAATTTAAGAGATTATATGACCTCATTTTCAAGGTTTATTCATATCATATTCATATCATAGTTGTTCTAACTAGGAATTAGCAAATGCCCATTTAGTTAGATTCAACTAATCCTCAAGAAAGCATTCCATTATTTTTAAGCTTGATTTTTAAAAGTGGAAAACGTTACCGAACCAGCGTCCTCATCCTTGCTTTCAACATTTTCCGCTGTTAACAACTAAAAGTCTACCAGATTCACTAATTAAATCTTATAAAAATATTCCAATGCATGTTATTGCATAATAAATAGCACGCTAGATTGAGGCATAAAGTATTTAATCATAGCTTTACTCGAAGCAAAGAAAATGTTGAAATTTTATACTTCTTTATGTAAATCTCTATGAGCGAACTTTAAACTTGCCGCGACAAAGATTCTAAAACTTTATTTAATTTGACCTCCAACGGTAAATAATTTTACTCTAATTGCAATCACGCGTTGTGTTACATTATAATTTTATTGTTGTAAAGTGAAGACATATGTTAACTATATTAAATTTTATTGCCTATGCCAACCATGAATTTACTTATGTTTGTTTATTAATATCTTAGTAATAACTAATTCAAATACTTACTTACCTTGTTTTCACAGGTTAAGATAAGTTCTGAAAGGACATTCAATTATAAAAATATAAAGTTAGCATCATAACATTTATAAGCTGCTTTGAGTAAGCTGATAAGTAAGGTAAGTGATTATTTTGGTGCTCTCAGTTTTACGTAAATACATCCTTATTGAAAGAAGTTCCTAGCTATTTATTTGTCCACATGTAAAGAAAACTTTGACCACTATCTAATAAAGAGTGTTGACGTGGATTTCTTGCAGCCAACGTTCCTTAACACCTCAACTTGCGAGTTGACCACCGTTTTTTCTAACTGCATTCTTGGCCGACATTTTTGAATTTTATGCTTTAGCCTAGTTTTTAGCGAAAATTGTATAACATTCCAGTTTCCCGATTGCGTGCGCAAAGCAACTGCTGGCAAATTATTCTTAATTCTGGCTCCTTTCTCATCAAGATGTATTATGTGAACCACTATAATGTAGCCTCGTGGATTCGCTATCTCTGTAGTATACTAATTAGTTCCTATAATTGAATTTGTGTCCAAAAAGTTCGCTATACACTCCTTGTTTTAGGGCTAAAACAATTCTTCTCTTAAAACTAGTGTATTAATATCAAACTGTTTGTTCCAGAATGGAGTAATGCAATTATCTACGAATAAACTAGATCAATACAATATTTTTAACTTTGTTCAAAGATTCCAATAATTCAGCAAGTTCTTCAATTCTTCTTTAACCACATAGTGTACACCTCGTGAACTTCTTCAATTTTTAAATGATGTTGCTGATATTTCGTATGTAGTTTGGAAATGCCATCTTTCATAAATTTCCATTAACCTTTCCAATTCAATGTAGCTATACTAGTTTTTGCAAATTACAAAATTGGAAATAAATTTGCTTCTAATAGAATAAAGTAATAAGTAGCTAACCAGTATGTATCCTTAATTTAATCTAATTCTTCCAGCAGAAGATATTTTAATGAAGTTGATGTTTAAAAGCGGTGCTCAAACTGGAAACTATTTTTAGGCTTAAAACTATTTAGTTAAACTAATTTAGCTATTAGTGACACAGTCACTAAGAAATGAGGTACTTTAGCTAATGAACTCCTTGTTGACAATTTTTATTCATGTTAATTTATTGCAAGTTTATTTGTAAAAAGAAATTTGTGGTGTTTTTGCAAGAGAATAATTTACATTCCTGTAGAATAGAAGTAGTCTAATTAATGGTGTTTTCTCGGGTATTAATATTAAATACACGTTTTAATTTAAAACACTTCATAAAAGATTCATTTATTTTTACATTATTTATAACTCTCATTTCGTTCTCCTAAATAAGGAATCCAATTATTATGTAAGATCTCGCTATTTATTAAGTCAGACTTAATTGGTATATTTTTAAGGAAACTAAATCCTACAACAAAATGTTGTTTGAATTACATCCGTTATATTTTAAGTTTCTAAACCATCTCCATCAATAATAAATTACAATGTTAATAAAAGGTGGTGCGGTGATCTATCATTCGTCAGGTGCTAAATATAAATCGGTTTGTGCTCCACCTAAGCAATTAATCTCGGTGATAGATGTAATGAAAGCAATTTTATGAGACATACATGCGTGATCGATGAAATAATTTTACTCTAAGAAAGCCTGCTTTCTAGCATATGTATATTATATACTTCATTTCGTATAAGTAAACACTATCATTTTGCAACACCAATTTTTTACAAATTATTAAAATACCAGGTGTGGGTAGCAAATAACAAGATTGAATAGTGTTACAAAATAATAAACAAGTGGAATGCAATTAGCCTTGAACCTTCCTTAAATTATGTAAGACGACATTTTATATAGCTTATTGTGAAGTAAGCTATATAATAGTGTAAATATAACATGTAGGTACCACATGTAACGAACAGGTTTGCGTTACTTTTGAAATGATTTATTGTTAGTCCTAAATGTTTTGCTATATTTTATGTAGATTTTTACTGGCATTCATGTGATTAATGTTAATATTTCTAGGTTCACATTCTGCTTTCAAATTTTATTGTTAAATTTTCGGCTCTTACATATATACATATAAAATGGACCGTGAACGTATAAATAACTAGAAAATAGAAGAAATTAGCAACACGTACATTTATCAGAGAAAATTCTTGTAGAATACTCTCTAATAAATTGTTAATTATAAATCGCTATCAACCCAAAATTGTACAAAATTTTAAGTTATAGCTTTACGTAATATCGATGCCTTAAAAATTAATAATAAAAGATTTGTACCGTAGAAAATATGTTTTGGATTACTAGGTAAAATTGTAGATCCCACATCAATGTGATGTTTGACATGTTAAAAATCCTTAGTGGGAGTGGGACACGTCCAAGTTCGCCAAATTTTTAGTTGACATGGCGATATGGCCGTAGCAGTTGTCAAATGGTATAAGAGAATTTCTTCATCCCGAAACTTCACCATAAAAACTCAAAAAAAAGTTAATTATTATCAAATATTATAACTTTATTGCGTTAAAATACTAACATAATCTCCATGAAGTAACGTGTCAGTTTAAATTAGTGTCTAATTTAAACATATACATATGTATACCTATGTATCTTTGTATTAAACTTTATTGACATTATGTATCGTTTACTGTTGACGTCGAATTAAATATAAATGTAAACAGATGTATACAAGTGTATCTTAAAGTCATAACGATGTAGTAACAATAGATAATTTACGACGAATAGTAATAATAAATTTATTCTCATCGTGTTAAGGACACTGTCAACTATATGGTAAAAATAGCCAAGGGTATAAATTATTTATTAAATAAAAAGATTTATTAATTAAAAATTTTTTCAATGGTCATTTAAATATCCCTAGATATGATACTTTTAATTATCTAGGTTCAGAATTAAATATCTTTGTACAGACGTACTACGGAGATTTTTTGTAGTTCTTAGTGTTATGTTTAGATGACTGATACAAGGTATTGCTTCTGAAAACTGCCGTTTAAGTAAATGTATTTTGGTTTTCTTTGTACGCCAAATTATATATAATTACATATGCGAATCTTAAAGACATATGTTGCGCGAAATAAATTTTACACGAATATTTTGGCTTTAAGCTAAATATCAAGCTCATAATTCGTTTTTGAGCTACTAAAATATGTCTGTATTGGGTGAAAACATCTCATACTATTACGTTATACGTCAAGTGACTGTAAACATAAGTATAATAAATAGTAAATTGGTGGTTTTTGCAAATATTACTTTATATTACATTATTACATAATATGATGAATTTAGTTCTCCTGACACATGTTTGGGGTGCATATCGCAGTTGAGGTGCGAGTCTAGGCGAAGCCCTAACAAGTTTATATGGGTTACGTTATCTTTACTTGTAGGTAGACTTTGAATTCAACCAAAATAAATAAATTGCATTTCCTTAACATATTTAGACCTAAAATAAATTAATTTCATCGCCTGTGCTAGCTTGACATAGAAGCTATTTGGATCCGCCTCTGTAAGTATGTCCTGAAGTTGAGTAAAGAAGATGTCGCCGAGGTTGCATAATTCAAAGAAACTAATCTAAACAATAAATAGATAACTATTCACCGACATAAAGATGATAGCGCTTCCTTAAAGTGAACCACCAGGTTATGTTCCCTAAATTACAATTTAATCCAATAAATTAAATTATTTGAATCATTATAGTTACTTGCTCAATTATTTAATTATTAAAATCACAGTTAAATGACGGAATTAACGTACAGGACTGCGAAGGCGTCTAACTATTTTCGAGCATGAATTTGAAAATTTTTTTTTTAATAATATCTAGTTTTATACATAAGGTTTATGCTCCAACTATGTTTTCACAGATAGCAGACCTAAGTAATCCTTTTGCGTGCCGATCTTTAAGAACGTATTGTTTACTACGTAAAATACAATATGATTCAGCTAGTTACAGACCAATTGGTCTTCTGTCTGTTACATATAAACTTCTAGAACGACTTTTGTGCAATAGAATATACCCAGTTATTGAAAAATTATTACCTGTAAAACAAGCGGGTTTTCGCAGTTTGAGAAATTGCTGCAATCAAGTTTCAACATTGACAAGTCATACAGAAACAGGTTTTGAGAGAAAATTAAAAACTGGAGCCATTTTTGTTGATTTAATTTCTGCCTATGGTACTGCTAGGAAGGACGGCCTAATTAATAAACTTTACAATTGTGTAGTGGAGCCCTTAAATTACTAGAAAATGTGCTTTCTGATCGAATGTTTAGAGTATTTGTGGGAGATAAAAGCATTAAGTTTAGAAAATTAAACAATGGTCTCTCACAAGGTCCTGCGTTGGCGCCAATTCTTTTCAATTTGTATATAAGCGATGTACCTACAACAAAAGCACGTAAATTCATTTATGCAGATGACATAGTTTTATCCACACAAAAACTAACTTTCAATGATTATGAAATAGACCTTAACGAAGATTTAAAACTTCCATAAGGATATTTCAAGAAATGGCGCTTTTGCCCTAGTACTAAAAAAACTGCAGTTACTTATTTTCATTTGAACAAACATCAAAAGGACCGTATCCTAAAAATCCAAATGAATGATAATTTGATAGAACATAAATTTAATCCAACATATCTTGGTATTACCTTGGATTGTTCATTGATTTATAATCAACATATCGAGAAATTAAAACAAAAACTGAAAACACGTAATAACATAGAACAAGCTGGGAGGCGAATATAGAAACACTACGTACTGCTGGTTTGACATTAGTTTATTCTACTGCAGAATATTGCTATCCAGTATGATGCTCAGTGAAATGCAACTATGAGGATTACTTCTGGAACACTCAAGTCAATACCTACTCCTTGGTTGCCAGTTCTGTCCAACATTGTTCCTCCACATATTCATTGAAATGCTGTTATGAAAAGAGAATCGGACAAATATATCAAGTCACCAAATAGGTACCATGTTTCGATTGATCTGCAGCATCAACCAAGTAATAGATTGAAATTAGGTAAACCTATTTGGTGTGAAAACTTCTTATTAGAAGATTTTCGCAAAACGAGTCTTTGAAACAAGAATGGTCTTCCACTGATGTTTTTAACCAACAATTAATAGAAGACCATTGTGAAATTGTACCCGGATTTGATCTACCAAGAAAAATTTGGTGTAAATTAAATCAGATTAGAACAGGTCAAACCCGGGTTAATTCTATGTTGTACCGCTGAAATGTAGTACCTAGTCCAGAATGTCATTGCAGAAAGGGAATTGAAACAGTAGATCATATTGTAAACGATTGCCCCTTTACTAAGTTTGATTACGAATTTAATGGTATCAATTACATTATACGAGAGTTCATTAACTGGTTACATAATATAAAAGACATGATTTCATCTAGTAAGGTCGTATTTTTCCATGGCATTTTCACATACTCTTGTATCAAATAGTGGATGAATATTCTATTATTATTACTATCATTAATATTAAACCTGTAATTGTATTTGGAACTGTCTATTCATATATACTGGGTGTCTCAAAACTGTTGGGACATAGAGCTACCAAGTATTCTGGGGATCAAAATAAGTCGATTGGAATCAACTTACCTATGTACAAAAGTGTACCGTTT
>JAHWXV010020303.1:0-15253 GCA_024586415.1 Phrixothrix hirtus
CTAAATCGGTATTTGCCTTCTCTTTTCTACGAATGCTAATTCGTTTAGCGTTCTTTGTTCCCGGAATACTGATTAGGTTGGCTTTCTTTGTTTGCTATCGTGGTGATATTGATAATGGTTGCAGATATCTAATACTTTAGGCATGCTTAAAATATTGCCACAAAGTGTAAATACTGTTCAACTTAGGTCGTGGGTGGTCTAACGCTCAATATATATTAAAAATGTGATATACGGGACGGTAATAATAATTACATACCACTAAGATAAATAAAAATACTAAAGAAATGAATGCTACGATTGTGGTAGCGTCCAGAAGGGTCAAATGTAAATATGACTTTCTGAGCGCAACGCGCAGATGCCTATAATAAAGTAATCTTTACACACAACAAATAAAATTTCACAAGTAGCAAGACGTAACAGTTTATTTAGCTGAACACATATCAGATCAATACCAACTGTGAAATAATTAACAGAATGCTTAGTCGTTTAAATTATTAGAGAAGAAATACTCGATTTTCAACTTATTTAATATATAGGATTTTATTATCATAATTAACATAAATACTCTGTTTACCAAAAATAGTAGAGAAATATTAGCCCTGCAATATAAATTCGACAAGTACATTTATTTAACGTGATATAAAAATGAATGGCAGATAAATAGAATTAGGTTAATCACTTGCAAGGCGTTAGTTTTGAATACACAAATATTATTTAACTGGGATGAGCTGACCAAAGATCAATGTTATGCATTTTTGCACAAATTATTTTGAATATAACCCGGAAGTAACACATTTGACTTTACAAGTAATCGTATTATTTATAAACAAACTGAAATTGAAGATTGTGATGTTCTTTTATCTTAGTAAAAGCTAAAGGATCTTAAATTAGAATGTTTCATCGATAAATACATACATATAAATCACATTTTACTATGAGCTGTATTTTAGCAAATGATTTATTTGAATTAATTAAGGTAACGGGTGATCTTAATATTATCAAAAATTAACGCAACCACTGGTTGCATCTAAGGAAGGCTCGGCAAATAATTAAACTACCAGTAACGATGACTTACTTAAATTCAATCATGTTAACGAACGAACAGAAAATAATAATTAATGCTGCCGCATAGGGCTCATTTCTATAAGTTTGCTTAGCGAACCAGTTACTCTGTTAAAAAAGACAAGGAAAGAAGTAATTCAAAAGAAGTGTAGCGTATTTAAACTGCCGTTACGTATAGAACATATTCATGTTCCTGTTGCAGTAGATACATTACTTAATAATGAAAGACAAAAACAAAAGTAAGCTGTGCCGGTCAATAAAACCGAGAGGGTGACTTCGTGTTCTGTGTTGTATCTGCTAGATAATTGTTCCCTGTAGTAGTGCTCAATTGAGGAGTAAACAACTAGCCAGATACGACGAAGACAAGGCTAGCTTCCTGTCTAGACCTGAGTTAAACCTCACATATATTTGCTCCAGAGAATTGTGATGAGACTCAGAGGGAATTACAGTGTGATTTAGACAGAATGTCGAGCTAAAGAACAAACACGCATCACGCGTACGGTTCATGTTGCTAGTTAAAAGAAAAGTAAATCAAAATTAGAAACTACCGGAGAAAATTTAATACATCTTACGCTCTGGAGGTGAAAGATAAGGCAATATAATACAGATTTTCTGTCTTATGGCTGCTTTATATGTTTCAAGCTGAAACTTATAATTTACGAGTACCAAGTTCAAGTATTATTTAAATATGAGATTTTGACACTTCTCAAGGATTGGTAGATATGGGCTTCAGTTAGGGAGAGACTTCCAGGGATTGTTTTAAACGTCCAGAATTTACACAGAAAAAATATCTAAATCGTCGTTAATCGATGTCGTAGGCACATAAAAAATTATAGATGAAGTTTTCTACAATTGGCAAGGTAAGTTATAAGAAACCTAGGCATGAAAGTTGGGCAACAAATGTTGAAAAAGATTTAACAGCAATAGCTGCAGATTTTTAACAGCCTTCGAAAAGTTAGATAATCCTTGCGCTGCAATATGATATGGATCAGCGCAAGGAATCATAAAACGTAACAAGTTATATTCATTCAAATGTCAACTTTACCAAGGGCAATTGCATACTGTCTTTGTAAGACATTTCTCGTTTTTTAAAACCTGGTGGATAAGCTTGGAGAAGAACTAGAATTTTATCAATTAATTTTTGTGGTTTAATAAAGCCGACCACCACAATAATGGGTTCGTTAATTACAATAACTGCACATTGAAAGGGTGGTGCTGCGCATATCTCTAATCTTTGAATCGTTGTTTTGTTCTCATTGGGGCTACCTTGAGTTCCCAAAAATTATGTTATTTTTTGCTATTTTTGCTTTATTTAGTACTTTATGTAGATTACTCCTTTGTATACTCTTTTTAAAGAATCTCAAAATCCAAAAAATTCAACGTTTGGATTTTCAGTCATCTTTGTCCATCGTGGGATTGAGATACTCCGCACTTCATGCATTCCTTTGTTAAGTACCCTCCATTTTTCCTTTATGATAATCGATGATGGTTTATTCCATTCTTGCGTGTTGTGCCAAATTGCTAACCCCTCCAATTGATCAAAGATTTTTGATGTTATTGAAAATACTGCCCGCTTTGTTGAATTTTTAATTTCTAAACAATCGATCATGAAGGAAAAGTTGTCTTTGAAAGGGTTCCAATTCACTCCCAGCAACTTTTGTAGTGCACTGTTATTGTGTAGTTCTGGGGATTCCTGCTCACTAATGTTTGTTCTAGGTTATCCAGCAGCTTTTTACTATTGATTGTCTACCTCTTAAGTTGAAATTCTCCTTTTTCTAAAAGTCAACTAATTGATTTTGATTTATCATTAGTTCTCTTGTTTTTATTCTTGATGGCACATTATATACGTATAAATCGTTTCGAATAGTTATTCCAACTTTCGCATATTGTAGGAAGTTAATTGTCAAGTATGTGACTGCTAGAGTTCCATATTATCGTCGCGAGCTAGAATTCTTTGATTGGTTTCTCTGACGTGTCACGCTATACCATAGTTTGATAGCTGCAATTTCTGCATTAATGTGGTTTTACCGATAAACGCTTTAATGTCTACAATAAAACCAATTCGGTGCCTCCGTCTAGTTATTAGGATGTGACATAGTTCTTGTTAGGCCCTTATACATAAGGTAATTGACGCTTTTATTAGTTTATGTTGTTGAGGATGCGTCTACGATCTGAAGTCTATAGTATTTATCGCTGTCTTATTGTGGATTTTGCACTTCTTGGGTGTTTTCCTGTGATTCCTAGTCTTTCATGAAAGATTTGTGTTGCTATTAGTAATGCTTATATCTTTGGAAGCTTTCTTGCCCTTGGAGCACCCTTGTCATCGCTTTTTGTCATAACCCTCCTAGTACGTGCAGATCTTGGTCGCCTCTAGATTTTTATGACGTAAGAAACAGTTAAAGATGAGATTTGATCTCGACGTCGTAATGATAAGTGTGCTAGATAGATCATGCGATGTTGGAGAAAGGTCTAGGTCAGCACAACGTAGTCCACCTGAGTCCAAAGGAAAGAAAAGTTGAGCGCCAGTTGTTCGCAAAAACCCATAGGCAACGAACACCCGAACAACAAGGTTTATGACGTATTAACCCTTTACGGTAGATCTTACTAAGCTCCAGAGCTTGTACAGCAGCAGCAAGTTGTACCTATCTGAAAAAGCGACTGTATTGTTGACCGTAGAAAATAAGTAAGTGATATATCAAGCAACAACCTATATTCCATCAGAGTGTAGCTAAATCAACTACTCAATTGCATAACTGTGATTATAACACAACTAAGTATTCTAAAAGTATTTTATATATAATAGTTAATGAAAGTGCCTTTCTGCCTGATTAAACCTAATAAAATAATTTATGAAATGCGCTTCATATTACATATGTGAAACAAAATAATAGGCTCATCGTTAGTGAATGTAAACTAGTCCAAACATTAATTTAGAGATAATCAATTACTTTGATGTGATACACATCACTTTCCGCTAAAGGTATCTACCTACCTACCCACCCCTACACTGATGGACCATAAGAAACAGTTAGTTTTCTCAAGAAAATGTGACTATACGTAAGTATACCAAAATCTGGACAAGTCTCGAGACTTTGGCCTGCCCACGTCACCTAGGTATTATGTTCTTATTTTGCTGGTTTATATTGCGTTTAAATTTATAAAGTATGAGTACAAAGGTTATTAAAAGTCTTTGCTTTCGTTTACATCCAAAAAATATACAATTCTATGGTTTCGCGCTAAATACATAACAGATTGGTAGATAACGTCCGGTCGTTTCGCGCGGCTGTAAGATGCACTCTTTGGATCCCGTTAAACGCATTCTAAAATAGTTTGAGTTTGCGAAGACTTCCCATTCGTTTAATTTATTGCTGCCATTTTGATTCACTTAAAACTCATTTAAGATTAAGCAAGCTTACTATTAGCGTTTTCTCAGTAGTAACAATTACTTCGTTTGTTTTCGTTTTAGTTCTAAAGTTGAATTCGCCTTTACGTTCAGTTCTACCGCTCGGTTCTCACATTTCAAATCACGAGAAAATTAAACTTCCGTCTGCATGCTGTGTATTTCTACTACGTAAAAGACACTAAAAGACACGACCACGTTGATGTCCGTCCGTCTTCCTCTGGCAACTAACTTCAGCTGGAATGTTATCGTCCTTGATCCTGGTATACAATAACCCATACTTATTGTATTACATGCGAGCGCTTGGAAAGGCTACCAACATCACTTCTGGTTCCAGGACAATCTACGAATATATTCAATCTTTTATTCATTGTACCTTTAAAGCAACTTAACACGTTTGAAGTAATTCGTTAACATCTTCAAAAGACCGTAGATATATATAGCTTTGAACTTTACTCTAAAGAAAGGCGTTTACATGTGTGAGATGGGGACTTACAATTAATTATGTTATCATACGCTGTGAAGGGAAAATCATATCTTCCTGCATACCTTGTATTTTGTTCAGTTATGATGTAATTTAATGCTTTCTAACAAGAACAACTGAACGAGAAAGTTAGTTACATCAATTTTATATACAGCGCCATACGAAAAATGTGGGATGGCTAGGTCGTGAGGTGCTTGGCGTCTTTTATTTGCATTCGAAGGGTAGAGATTAATAGACAAAGAACGTACTATAGCGAATAACAGGATATGGCATAATGCTATCTAGAAGGAGTTCTGGTTCCATGCAGTTACCTTCAAAACCTTTACATGGCAGCTTGCATGTGGAAATGGCAAAAACATGGGTCCAATAGTGTAACTGTTTGGATAGAAATAGTTATAACGTTAAGTGGCCGTCTACTTAAGCACACGTGAATTAGTATTTTACGAGCACATCTTGAAAGTACACCGGATAATAAAACATGAAGAAATGTGATCATCTGAGACATTAAAACACAAAGTTGGGCAACCACAAATCTATGAAGATTTTTTTAAAGCTAAAAGTGACCACTGTTTGCAGATGTGTCGACACGCATGATCGTATCTATAAAACTTTTATCTTGATTGATTTTATCTCACTGAGCAGACAATATTAGCTTTGCTGCAAGAAATAATTGTACATTGAACTTGTATAAAATTTTAAATATTTTGAAGTTTACACAATAGTCATCTACTATTAAAACAATAAGTATTGGCGGTTCACTTTCAAACCAGTTTATTCAAAAACGGCGAGGCCAGTGTTTGTGTAATTTTTACAGATTATCAAAAAGTCATTTGTTATTATAATTCAGAAGTTTAGTTTTTTACCTTACGCCATTTCGTAAATGTTATAAATTTTTTACAAAAGATTCCATAATTTGGCGTGATCTCAGAGTGCTTACTTGGAAAGTTTATAACTTCGTTATTGGTGAACAAAATTTAACGAAATTAGAATAATATACAGCTCAACCCTTGAAAAGGAGACGGTGTATATTACAGTTTAGGCAATACTTGTAATTTTTTTATTTTTTACAAAAAAGCTAAATTCCCCGCAGTCTGTTATTTATGATAGAAATTGAAAACTTCCTTTTTTATAAAATGTATTAACATTATTTGAACAACAAAAGTTAACCAATTATTAAAATTGATCTTATAATTGAAAGTGAAAAATTTTGAAAAAGATTCAAGTAACTGCTGTCGATGAATTAATTCCTAGCTAACCATGTTGAAGGTCATTCTGACGTAAGGGGTAAACATGTTTCTGTTATACGAAATTATTCTTTGCATAATAATGTAAACGTATTTTGGTGGTTTCAATAATACCAACCGATTTTGTTGATAAACATTTTTCAAATTAATAGATATTGATAAAGGAAATCCGCACAAGGACCTTGTGATAACGATTTAAGTTTGTTTATAAAAGAAATCCGACTTTAAGCAAAAGAGAATAATGATACACAGTGTATTGTAAATTGAAAGTGTTATTTTTTCTAAAATTCAAAGAGAATCTCTCAAGACATGTCCGCATAATTTAAAAAAATTGTATTGAACATTAAAGAGTATTTCGAAATGGAAAAAAAACTTGGCATAAATAATACTAATTTTCAACAAGTAACAAAGCGAACAGCGGAATATTTGGGAATTAGCACACGCAGTGTTGAAAGAATTTCACATGAACAAAGGATTTCTGGTACTGTTACAGCAGATAAACCCACAAGTGGCAGGCCAAAGATAGAAATTGATGATTTAATGAAAGGCGTTGTAAGAAGGCAAATGTTCCTTTTTTATATGGAAAAACAACTTCCAACCATAAAGGAATTGAATCAAAGGATAAAATGCGATAATCCTGACTTTCCTCGAGTTTGTACTTCTACGCTAAACAAATGGGTAAAAGAAATGAACTTTATCTATAAAAAACTAGAAAGTAAACCGATGCTTATGGAGAAGAATAGTATAGCTACTCAACGGGCGGACTACTTATCTACTATCAAAAGATACAGGAACGGAGGTGACAATATATTTTATACTAATGAAACATGGTGCTGCGTAAATCACTAAAATTTGGCTGGGTAGAAATTGTTACACCAGAAATTCGTGATCGCTTTGATAATTTCAGGGAAACCATTCAAGAAGTTAATGGGTACAGAAGTGGAATTAAACGTCCGTCTGGGGCAGGACAAAGAGTCATTATTTTAGATATAGATAATGAAAGTCAAAGTGCACTACAAGAATAACTGGAAGTAATAAAACCCTAATTAAAAAATATAACATTCCTGTACTTTCTCGATCAACACCAGGACTAGCAAATAATTAGCATTAGAGAACCGATTACAATATTCAATTGGAATATGCCCAAGGCAAAGGCGTATTAACCAATTTTTAAAGAACTCGTTGGGTTACCACAAACGGACATCAAGGTTATTGAAACAGCTAGGAAAGACGTTCGGTGCCGTGCTTGTTATCTATTCGAGACTACAAAGCGCGAGTACAACCCGAAGTTATATATTTTTAACGAAATAGAAGTAGTAACTTAGTTATTGCACCAAAAGTTTTCCAAATAAATTATACTTGAATAGGGCAATAATAGCTTACAAAACATAAAGGTCCCAAATTACTTAATCCTTATTTTCAACTAACTATTCAACTCGTGTGCTGCAAAAATCAGTGGAGTCACATGAATTACGTTTAAATTTGCTAAAATATCTGTACAAAAACTTCTATTCCCACCCACTATATAAGTTTTCAGCTCACTCTGTTTTTTTTTGTTGTAATACACGTTAATTGAAGCATTAGAGTATAAGTAAACATTACAACTTACATTATTTACTTATAGAATCCAATTAAAATCAGATTTATTTTTAAAAATTGTTAAAATATTCTTTTTATCTAAAGAATAGTTTGGCTTTTATATTGAACTATTTTAATTCACCTCGTATAATGCATCCAAATTAAATATTTTAAAATACAACACGAATATAAAGCTCGATCTATTTGTATAGACGCTTACGTTAGCTTTGTGATTGTAACAAGCAGGTAGCATTGTATTCACGAGTATTTCAAGGGTAACGAGTAGGTCATTTGGTTATAAAAAAATTCCAGAGAATAGGCGCTCAAGTAGATAATGTGTATCGTAAATGCAGAAATGAGTATAATATTTATCAGTGAAATTGCAGCATTAACTAACGCGACAGAAATTCTGGCGTCTGTTAAAGGCCAACGTTTTTTTAAAAACAAGAAATTCTCGGGGGAAATATTGCAAGCGATTGGGTAGTTTTGATTCAGCCATTAAAGTAGATAGAAGTTGTGTTTAGGAAGTGCCATGTGTTTTCCCCAGTTTCTAGATAACATAATCTGTCCTTATTGAATCTGTACCGTCTTTTCATCCAGCGCTGTTGCTGAATTGAAAGTCCCACATTTTGGGGATAGTTATATCATTAAGTCCAAGGCAGAAAAATTCTTCGTCAGTTACCACCTGTAGGGTCTTTAAACTTGTCAATGAGGGAAACGGCTTCCGCTTCTAGCAACTAGACGCCAACTATCACACCGGTAGGTGAAAATTCGATTATTTCACCGTTAAAAACAAGACGATCTTACGGTTGTCACAATACAAATACAAAATTTAAGTTTTAAATAGTAACAAATATTAAAAGGGGCGTTGGTTCCCGATTTAATTTATTATCACTCCAAAGGAATTAAAGAAGAGTTTCTATAATTCTTTTGGATCCGAAACAAGTGAGCTTTTCCGTCGCATTAATTATCGAACGTTTAATGAACTTTTGTTGTGAATTATAAAATTTAGCATAATAATTTTAATGGCATCTTAGTTTAATCAGTAACTTGTAATAAACAATTTGGGGGTACCCCCTTTTACGCTTGATTTCTTTCATTTGTATATATTTGATATTTATGCCAATAATTGTCGTCAGAGCCATTAATCTTTGATCTCTACAGAGATTTTTAAATCCATTTAATTTAGTGTTTGTAAGTACACACGAATCTCGATGGATTAGGCTAATATAAAAATTATTGTTCTAATTTTATTTAGAGAATAGCTATTTATCTTCGAATTTGAATCCCATTTGTGTACCAATGTAAATTGTGAATTAAAACAATATAGTGTGTTTCGTGCTCGACCAATCCTTTTATTTCTTTTAAGCATAATTTATTGCTTAATATTATCAGTTAGTCAGGGTGCACCTGACAAATTTAATTTTGGTTCGGAATTTGCTATTTTGTAAAGTGTATGAGAGCGCATTCGTTTCAAGTAAGATTTAAAACGTTAATTGCAGTATAAATTGCCATCGGCATTTTTAAAATAATTCATGACAAGTGCAGTATAGTTTGAATCTTATGCCGCGTTGATTCAAATCGAAATTATTATAGACAATTCTTTTCACTTTTGATATACAGGGTGCATAAATAGTTTCGATTCATTCTTTGTTTTGTAATCGTTAGATAAAGATATAGTACAGTTATTCACAGAAAAGAGGGCTCCACTCCTGATCTTATAATTTAGGTTGGCACTTCGCCTCATACAGAGCGATCTTAAATAATAGAGCATTTTTAGCATTAGTGAATTTCTTTTCAGTCTTAATCCAGTGTCTACAGTACCACTAGAATGTCTGTCTCCACTTTTAAGGTAGGCCACTAACATCGTGATATACAGGGTGTTTAGCAAACATCGCCTGATTGCAGTTTTTACTTGAGAACAGTGGCGCCCACCTTCTACCGATTTTGTCTTTATTTTATAGTGTTTAGCCTCGCAAGTATCGATGAACCACACCTCGCTCCACTCTAGCTTTACCGGTCGTGGCTAAACAGTCGTGATTACTGCCACATGCGTTATTGTCAATTTAGCCTGTGACAAAGTACATCCCAAAATAGCAAAATTATTAAGTTAACGTGAAATAGTTAACTTACTGAGTTAATACGTTTTGATAAGCGCTCCAATATTACTTTTGATACATTCAAAATAGTCTAGTAACTATAAACTTGTTGAAAATTAATATCGATTCACTTCGCGTATATACATCTATGAATTTTCTAAAATCAACTATAGAAGTTTGTTGATGCGTTTAGGTAACTACGAAATACCTTCTGCATTGGTATTTATGCAAAAACACGCTTAGGATTGATAGCTATACTTTGTAACGTAGGATTTATAGTTTAATTAATTCGTTGTTTGTGACCAGTGTCGCAACTTACTTTAACTTGTATTTAAGAACGTAGTAAATGCAGCCCTTGTTTTCTGTTGTCTGATTTTATTAATTTAATCACCACATTTCCTTACATATACATAACTGTTTGTTTATGTGATGAACTTCGGTATACAGTAACAGATAGCGGTACGTTAAGTAACCATTGACATTTACCTGTATAAGTGTCTGGGTAGGACATCCCGTTTTAAATCTTAATTATAGACAACGGCGTGGGGTCTCACACGCAATCTTATTTATTTTAGTACTTACGCTTATCTATTCTCTTCGGAAACTCAAACCCTAATAAATTCCATCCCTTAATTTTATTCGATGACGTATCGACCCACAACCTAAGCTTCCATAGCCACTAGAATGTACCCTGGGGTACTTAACTTTATTTATACCATTTTATTCTATTTCTAAGGCATATCGTGACAACTTGTATCCATGCTCAACTATCACGGTTCTGGTGACTTATTTGAGAGTAGTGATTGACTTGGCAAAAACTGTTTGACGTTAAACATAAATTTCGTTGCATAAAATAATGTGTTGTCTATATATACTATAAATTAGGTTATAGATTTCTACGTTATGTGCTACATGAAAATGCTTAATTAAATTCATTCTTGCTTATTGCAAACATAAATTAGCTCCTGTATTTCTAACTATATTTTTTATATGTAATTTGTGTTGTATTCAGCTTAAATAAATAAATCTGGAGGCAGTAACTTCATTCTTATTAGTTTTAGGATAACGTGGTATTTGGGTGTTTCTTTATTATAAAGTTACATTTGTGTGATTTAAGCATTCTAGACTTTACCTTATATATTTACGTCATATTACTATATTCAACTTAATTAGTTATGCTTACTTAATTATTTTCAATTTTCTGCGATTGCCCAAGGACCCTTGAAATTTATCTAAGTGTCTTTGGAACACGGATAATTAAATTTGTTCTATTTTTCATTTACAGTTGACCCGTTATTAGGCTTTCGTAGTTCACTTTTCAGATTATCAACTAGCTTGCTAATCCTCACTTCGGCCAGGCTTGGTGTAATATATGTTGTACATATTTGTGTAACTTGCGACAATAAAAATTATGCATCGAACTTTCGAAGAGATATAATATGTTTCGTCGATAGGATAAGTTCACGTGCAGAGTAATATACTGTAAAGGTTTTGGAAAGAAAAGGTAGAAAGTGTTTTATTAAAACTAAATTTAATTAAAAACAAAATGAGTGACTATCGGGTAATATGGCCAATGCAGATGACCGGTAAGCTAGGAGAAAATTGGAAACTTTAGAGACAAAACTTCTAAAATGATTTATTCGCTTCGAAGGTATGTAAAAAGGATGACTCTGCTAAAGTACCGCAATTATTACATTATATATGTGAAGGTAATTTCCTTATCTTTAACACGTTTGTGTTTGAAAACAAGAACACAAGAAATCATTGGAGAAAGTTTTGGAAAAGTTTGAAGATTATTTCTTACCAAAAAAAAACGTATCCTATGAAAGGTTCAAGTTTATCAGTTGCAAACAGATAGAAAGCAAATCTATAGAACAATAAATTAGCGACCCTAAGAATTTGGCGTTATCTTGCGAACTTCGTACACTTAAAGACGATCTAACTAAAGCTATTTTTACAAGTGATTTATAAAGTGATAAATTACGCGAAAGACTACTGCAAGATGATTTAACGTTTGTCAAAGTTGTAAATGTATGTGTTACCATCCAACATTCAAAAGAAAAATTTTCGACGATGGGATCAAATTTAAAGACCGTCCATGAAATTCACGCTGTATGCAAAGAAATACCTCAAAATCCAAGGCAATACATGGAGAGAAACCAGGACCTACAAACCGACAGAAGATATCCAGTAAGGCAATCATCAAGTAATAACACCAAGACAACTATACTAAGAAAAAGCTTTCTGATAAGAAAATAAAAGCCAGGAGCTTCGGAGTAGATAAATACTGCGGTTTATCTTTTGCAAAAATGTGCAATAAAAATAAAATAAGTGGAGTTGTTTATGATAACTCAATGTTGAAAAACCTTGAAACTGATTATGCGTTTATTGATAGCACATATAATATAAATTGCATTAACCAAGTTGATATCTGGTACGAAAATTTTATAGTGAATGATATGAATAAAATTTAAGTAAAAATTGGTACAGGTGCAATGACCAATATTATGTTTATAATGACATTAGAAAAGTTAGGATATTTCATGAAAAATTTTAATAAATCTATGGAGAATTTTATGCTTATCCACATTCTTTATTAAATATAATTGGTAAAATTAATTAGAATTGTAGGTTGAATGGAAATATTATCGACACTAATTTTTATATCATGGAGGGTGTATCAGGAAGTTGGCTTGGATTGAGGTGACGTGAAAAACTAAATTTACTTAAACGAAATTTGAAGAATGAGACGATACGCATTTAATGGTAATTCAATTTTAAAGAAATATTCTAGTGTATTTCAAGGGATAGAGTGTATATAACAATCGTATCATATTAAAATTAATTCAGGGGTACAGCCAGTTGTTCATTCTCCCAGAAAGTTAACTTTACTAATACAGACAAATTAAAAGATGCTGTAATTGAATTAGAGCATACTGAAATATTGTTTGGAGTTTCCGTTGATTTGAGGTAGTAGGTCAATTATTAACGTTTAGAAAAATAGAGTTTATTTTATGCACTCGGAAAGTTAAGAGGTAGCCTAAAAATGTAAAAAAAATAATTATTAATGAATTTGATTTCCTAATTTGAGTTTGTTGAATATAGATTATAAATAAAAAAGTCCAAATTTCTCAAATAAATTTCTTTTTAACCGGTTTCGTAGATTAAATTCTACATCATCAGGTAAAGAAGTTTCTATTAAGTTAACTAGATTTGTCAAAAATTCTTAAAATATTTCTGTGCAACTGTATTACCTGTTGCTTCCAAATAATCTTTTACTTTATATTTCAATAGAAAATATAGTTATTTAAATTAAAACATTAATTGTATTTATATAAAACATTTATTATCAAACAACTAATGTACAGAAACATTTTAAGAATTTTTGACAAGTCTTATTAACTACATAGAAATTTCTTTAGCTGATGCTATAGAATTTAATCTACGAAACCGGTCGTAATTAAAAAGAAATTTATTTGAGAAATTTGGACTTTTTTATTTATAACCTATAAAAACTAATTAGTAGTGTAAAACCGTATTACAAATAACTGAAATAAACAAATTATCGTATAAACGTCAAAATGTAATATTACCTATATTCTTGGGAAAGAAATTCCTTCAAAGATTCGCTGCGGTAATTTAGGTATTGTAAAATGTATAATTAGAGCAAGCAATTCCTTTTATTGGCTGGGAATGACTAAACAAGTTGATGTTATGGTATCTAATTGCTTCAAGTGTATGAAATATCAAAATACAAATATAAAAGTACTGCTACAGTCACACGAAATTCATGTTCTGCCGTAGACAAAAGTGGGTTGCGATATATTTCAATTAGATAAGAAACTGTTTTTTCTTGTTATTGATTACTACTCACAGTTAATTCAAGTAGAACAACTGCGCATAAATAGTTCAGCACAAAATGTTATAAACAAATTAAAATCAATATTTTCAAGGCACGGTGTACCGAAAACTGTAATTTCAGCTAACGATCCGCAATCTTCTAGTTAGAGATTTAGTAAATTTTCACAGAAATGGGACTTCCAACACATTACTTCAAATCCAAGAGACACCCAATCAAACGAAATGGTTGAGATATCAATTCAAACTTTAAAGAATATACCTAAAAAATCAAAATTTGGTAATGAGGATTAGCATTTGACACTTTAAATGTATAGAAATGCATCTGTAGATAACGAGTATTCTTCAATTTAGCACATTGCGTCAAGGTCGTTAAGAGACTGACCTACTATTTCTTATGTATTAAAACCAAAAGTAATTGATTTTAAAACATATTGTAAATATTTAACCATTAAAACAAAATCTTAACGAAAAATGTTATAAATAACAGAAGGGTAAAGAATCTATGAAATAGAAAGTACATTAAAATTGTGCCTGAAACACTTAAAAAAGTACTAACAAATCAAATTAGTAATAGAATAGCAGCAGATGATTCTATTTTAGATGGCTATATGTACAAATGAATTATTTAATTTACCTTCTGTATCTAGCAGGGGTAGAGTTTAATATTAAAGCCACTGAACGGTATATGCCTTAGTTTAGTTTAAGTATATTATGTGAATCATACAATAATTATGTATTAATTTCAAAATTTGTTTACTTAGGATAAGACATATTTTTTATATGTTGTATATACCTGTGTAACATGTGACAATAAAAGTTATACATTGAACCTTCGAAGGGGTATAGCACTCGGTCTCTGTATTTTTGCCGCCGTTTAGCCTATCTAACCCTTCGTTGAATAATTGTACCCGATCCTGTATTTCCTACAACGACAACCAACTATTAAGCACAAAATATTTTGTTAGGGTCTATGGTTTCTGAATCAGTTTCTTTGTTATCGACTTGTAACCACGTTTTGTATAAAAGCTGTTCCACTCCTCGTATGCATGTCATCTTCTGATCTGTCTATTAGACAGTGGTTTACTCCTTAATGGGATGATGTGACATCTTAAAATAAAAGTTTTGTTTTTTTGTTATTCCTTTCTACACCGTGCTCTTCAGGTTCTTCTAAACATCCCAAAGTAATCGAATAGACCAGAGGGGCTGGTGATAGCCGTCCTATGAATCTCCTTGAAATTAACAGCTACTTTATGACGTGTTGGTGTTAAACTGAGGGTACAAACGTTAACTTTCCTTGTAAATATCTCTGCATAATTCCGTATACACGAGACGGGGCGATGACAAAAATTCATTACTGCATTTAGCCGACAATTAGTGTATTTTGTTATATGCAATGCTATCCAATGAATTGGGCTAGTTTTTATTAAACCTTCCGAAACAATACCTGCAGCCCAATATATATATATATATATATATATATATATATATATATATATATATATATATATATATATATATATATATA
>JAHWXV010020321.1:0-21587 GCA_024586415.1 Phrixothrix hirtus
AGACTAGCTTAAAGGTAACCAAAGAATGAGGGTAGCGTCTTGAGTAATTTTGTAAAATTTATAAATAGAAGCAGCACTCGGTGGCTTAACAATTGGCATAATGGTATGTGAGCTTAAATGATGCAGGTACGAACCCGACCGGAATGCGTGATTTTTGAGTGGAGAGAATTTAAAAATATGGGTAAGCCCCATATCAATACAATCCTTCATAAGTTGAAAGTATTCCAAGGAGTCGTGGCGAAGTGATTGTAACACGAGCGCAAAGTCTCACTTGCAAATGGAGCAAAATAAACCGAAATAACATCCAAGGCCTGAATATTTTTCTACCATATTTATTGGAATATACCGGGTAAGTTTGGAATAGTGTCCTAGAAATCGCCCTGAATCTATGCACGATACAAGAGTTAGTGAATATCGATTTTGCTAAACAATTTAATGACGGTTTACTGGGACCGCTAACAATTTTTTGTAACTTAAAGTGTTTCAACTATAAACGCGGAACAGTTCTAATTCAAGAAAAATATTTCCTTTGAAAAAAATCCCTTTCCAGAAAAACGCCATTAAAGAAAAGAACCCTAACTAATTAGCAATAAAAATGCGACGCATCACCATACCCTCTCTGCACGTTCAATTTGTCAATCACTGTAGAATTATTTGAATAGATTAAAATGTACAGTTTTCCGTTGATTTTAGATATATATAGGTTCTTCACTACTACATTTTACTTATTTTACGAGGGTTATTCACAAATAATCCTACAATTGATTATTAAAAAAACAATAAGATAGAAATATTATGCAATATGTAACTTCATATTAACAGTTCTTTTCCCAATCGTGTCACACAATTTTGGACATCAAAAAACGATGGCGCTTGGCTACTTCAACAGTTGTTAACACCGATCATAAGACGGTGTCGAATCGCTGAGTAGCCAACCCAATTTCCATCTTAGGAAGAGCTAGTAGTCACTCGATGCCAAGTCCGTCACATAGAGGAGGAAGCTATCAACTCCCCACTTTGTTTAATGCTCAGTATGGTTCTTACTATACGCAGAACTTATTGTAACTTATTCCTTTTGGGACAAGTTTGTAGAGGGTTGTATAGCAATTTGAGGCAATTCATCGGAAAATTGTAAAATCCACACAATTTCCTCAACATATTGCATGAGTTCGTCTATCAAATACAATTCCCCCCTTAACCCCCCCCCCTCCATTCTGTTAATTTGTATGATACAACAACCGCGGAATTTTCTATTCCTATAAATACGACACAATCATCGATGAATTCCGGTAATGTTGGCTCTTCCTACTCACAGGAAGCAAATAATTTCAATCATTGTTACTCACACTGTACTGAACTAAATTCTTCACAGACCTTTAAGAGTTCCTTATAACTACTGCGTATTTTAAATAGACAATCGGAGATTGATTTATAAATCGCCCTCGTATTTTCGCATGTTCCTTATTTCTTGTTGTTCTAGTTTATGTAATACTTGCACACACGCCTGAGCAACTGCTAGAATGTTTACGTAATGCTGCCTAAATACCTACTTCGTGAAAATCCCAAATACGTGATTTTAAAGGTAAAGTGCGAAAAATAAAAATATAGACTCGGAATTTATTAAATTTCATTGCATTTTAAAAGAATTGAAGCAAAAGACGTTTGTAGACCGTATCTTGTTTCATTTCTGGCCATTTCGAAATCTCACAATTTTTAATAATAAACTGAATTTTGGATTTTACAGCAAATTTGGAATTGAATTTATTTTACTTTCTGCCATTCATTTTTAAAAATATAGTTGAGCTATTTTGTGTAATTACACTGGTTTATACTCAAATGTTTATATTTTGTTCGTGCAAATCTAAAAATGAATAAAAGCGGTCTATTCTTTTGCCCTGAAGCAAGTCAATTCGTAGGAAATCAGTTGATGTAACTTGATACTAAATAAACAAATACATTTTGACAACACATGCATTTGAAATAATAATATGTCTATTTTAGTTCTCAAAAGTAGATTTTTTTCTCTTTTTTCTAAAAGGAGATCTATTTGACTTCATTATGTTATCTCAAGCACTGCCGTTAGTTTGATACAATTACGTATTCTTTTGTTGCAGCATTTAAAAATCACCTTGTAGTTTGGGGCTGTTATAAAATCCTACTGTTATTATCTAATGCTTTTTAATTCAACAGTTTCGGATTTTTAACTATAAAACAACGTAAAATAATTTAGCCTTGCTTAATAACTCCTACGGATTTTTTAGCATTTACATAATTAATATTTGTTTTCGTATACATATATCACAATTTTATTAGAATTTATTAGACTAAAATGTCTTATTTACAAATCTTAATATAAAAATTTACATTTCAAGTTCCTGCATTACAAAAATAAGAAATCTAGTTTATAACGCTGCCATCGACGTTATATTGAAATTTCAATAACATTTATTGTTTCTTCCTTTATTGTATAAATTTACGAGTAAAATTATTGATTAGAAGCCAAATATTTAAAATCGATAAGTATTATGCACCACAGAGAAATACTTTATGGTTTAAGGATTAACAAACTGCATTTTTCCATTTCAAGATGTAAAAGTACAACAACCGTCAAATGCGACATTTATGGAAGCACAAGGTTTTTAAAAATTAGACATGCTTAAAAGAAACAATCAGCAGTTAGAAATCATAAATTAGGAAACACCAAAGAAAATATTGATTTCAAAATTCTTTCAAAGATTAATTCAGAATAAATAACAAATAACCTTGAAATATACAGGGTGTATAAAACCGAACCATTCGATTTGAAATACTTTTATTTTGTAAAATCTTATATATACAAAATTAAGAATAATATCATTTTACAGTGTTATTTATCAAATTTTGTTACATACCGGTTATGGTGCTCAATATGCCTTCCTTGGTATATCTCCATGCGGTATTCGTCCCATACTGTAGCAAGCATAGTATGATTCACTGCCGCTGTGGTTGCGATTTTGTGGTTCCGCAGTTCAACCAGTGTTGTTGGAAGAGGAGGCACATAGACGTAAAATTTTAGGAAACTCCACAAGCAAAAATCGCATACAGTATAGTCTGAAAATCTTGGAGGCGAGCGATATAAAGCTGAATAGGTAGGTCCCATACGGCGGATCCAACGCTTAGGAATCCTACTATTCAAAAATTCTCGATCGTTGACGTTCCAGTGAGGTGGTGCTCCATCCTGCTGGTAAATGAAGTCTTCCAAGTCGATCTCTAACTGAGGAAAATCCAGTTTTCAATCATATTGAAATACTAGATTCGCATAAGTGTTTTCTAAAATGAAACGCCTTTTTACGAGGCAACCGCATGAAACTTGAGAGTTATTTATTTCTAACAGTACACTGCACGATCGAAGCGGATTAATAGCTGAACACCTATGGTTTTTTGAAATCGGATGATCCTTTTAGAGACAAGGTGTACTTTAACTGTATTACTATTTACTTTTGCCTATAATAGTTATTTGTACTTGAATGAAGGAGCATATCGAAATAATAAATCCGTAAGATTGAGTACTTTTAAGTTCCTGAGTTCTGTAAAGTAAATAACTTTCACAACATATGCATAAACTTTTTATGAACAAATTATTCAGAATTTTTAAGATGTTATTTTTAACAATCACAAAGAATAATCAAATCTAATAAAAGAGATCAGGTTTGATAATATCCATGGTGGAATTAATAAATATATACATGCTCAGAGGATGAGCGTATTCATAAAGAAATGGGTGCAATTTCAAATAAAATTTTACAGACGATCTGGTATCGAACCTAGGCTTCCAGATTTGTAATCTGGCGTATTTACTATTATACCACCACCCCAATCTCCGGTTACTCTGCAAATTTTTGTTCAAATGTCCCACTAGAAAAATTTGCAGCGAAACCGAAGTTTGGGGCGGCCGTGTAATGGTAAACAAGCCAGAGTACAAATCTGGAAGCTCGGGTGCGATCCTCGGCCGCCTCCAAAAAATTTTTTAAAATTGTGCTCATTCCTTTTTGAATACTTTCATCCTCTATTTGTCTGCTGTACCTCAATTAGGTATTTTGAGCGGTGCATTAGTTAGTTTAATTATTACACATCTTTCCTTAATTTTCATATACATACCTGTGACACTACTAGTACTGTATAGGAGTGAGGCATACATTTTTCATACCTAGTCAGATAACGATCAACTTTCAACATTCACTATAGTATTGACAGCTTGACCTTCTTGATCGTTTGAGGAAAAGGCATCTTCCATTACAAGTTTTCGCCGGATCGGAAAATTTCACGACACCGCTACATTGTTTTCGTTTTGTTTTCATCACTTCACCGTTAATTATGTATGCATATTAAAAATTCATGTAAGGAAAAATAGCTTTTGTAATTTTATTTTCAAAAATTCCTTGTAAAATGTGCCCCAAAGGGTAGCGCACTTAATTTTGTATTAAAACACATAAATTATTCAATTTAATTGCTAGGATTCATTGTGGAATACAATATTCAATTAATTTCCCCTTTGATCCTCTTTTGACGAAATTTTCTCATAATTGATGCTCAATTACGCCAATAACACGTCTTTATTTCCGTAATTGCTTCTGGTTTGTTAGCACAGACAATATTTTACAAATCTCTAAAGAACGCAGTTGCAAGGTATTAAATCGCATGGTCATGGTCGCCATCGTTTGAAATGATACGACCAGAAAATCTTGCTCGATTGTTTTTCCCGAAGTTCAACACATTGCTCCGTTCTACTAGAATCACATAACTTTAAAATCCAGACCGTCCAACTGAGGACACAGTTTTAGTAACGCACTCCAATTTGGCCATCGTTTTTGAAAAAGTATACCCCGTTCACTTCATCATATCAAAACCCGCATCACTCGCCGTGGATGAATTCTGATAATTTTTGGTACACGCGAACTCATTGAGCTAAAGATGCGCTTCATCTACACACAATTATCGTCCATATTTAGTTTTGCAACGCTCAATTGATAAACTCTCGACGCTGTAAATGATCTTCCGCTTTAAAATCTTGTACCAGTTAAATTTTGTAAACATGCAGATGCAAATTTTTCATACAAATTCGCGTTAAGATGCTTTCCATAATAATCAATTATTGAGAACGATGGAGAACTGATGTACTGCAACCAGAAACGCGTGAGATAGGACGGTACAATGATAATTAGTGTTATATGTCAATAATTGAACCGGTTTCTCTGAAATTTTTAGTCAAACTGCTGACTCATTAGGTGAACTCTTGAGCTAGATCCCGGTATCTCAGTAAATTATCTAATTACTTTAAATCTTATTTGAGTTTATAACTGAACTCTCAAACTAGCCATTTTCTGTTTATGGTGTCCAAATACGAATGGATTGCTGAAAGATTAACTTCAGGAACTAAAGTACGAAGGTTGCATATATAACAATATAAAGTTTATTGAAATTTTACAACATTATTAAGGCAAGATTTCTTTATATGAATCTAAGAACACCTTTATCATCAGAAACGTTTTGTAAAAGTATTTAAGCTTCGTAGCCTGATTTGCAAAACGTAGAAACATCAATCGTATTTGTTGAAAAAACGATATTTGTTTATTTAATTTAGGCTAATCCAGGTTAATGTGCAATACAAGTTAAAAAGTACTTTAGATGGGTTTTTATAGAGTGTACATTATAATCTAACTGAACAAATCTAACTGTGAAAGCTTATTTTATCATCATGAGTAGGAATTAACAATTTTCATTTCTCGTTTTGTACGTTTCTTTCATACTAATAATTATAATTAAAATATGTGCTCAGCTTATTACCGGAAAACAAGCGTATAACTAAAGTACGCAGGTTTGCTGACTCATCGTCTGAATGTTACGAAATACTTTCAACATCCTTTAAGTATCTAGTAAAACTTGTACGTCTTTTGAGTTAAACTAACTTTCATTTTTTGCTTTAAGGTATAATTTAAATTCTAACAAATATTTAACTCGTTTATACAGGGTGTTTCAGATAATATGTCATTCCTTTTAAGGGATGACGGTAAATCCTACAGACACGCCAATAACCGTAAAATTAAAAGCAACACGAAAGTAGAAAAGTGCTTTTTTTCTAAATATGTACAACGAACCGCCTATGGTTGCATTCAGACTAAAACTGTTAAATGATTCATAAAATTATAACTGACCTAGGTAGCAATATCAATTTACAGTAACATACACTTTTACAACTGTAGCAGGCACATTGTGCTTTGTTTACTGCAATAAATAACAGGATAAGGGGATTGCCCTTTCACACAATTGAAAGAATTTAAAAACAATGTATACAATTCTTTTAACAAATTTGAAGGAGCTATTTATTAATAACTGATAATAATAAAAATAGGGTTTAGTCATGGATCGTACTAAAAAAATATGTTTTAAACGTAAACTCAGTTTAAGCAGTTATTTATTGACATTTTGAATTTTACATCTAAAAATCAATTTTCATTTCTGAAATTGTGTGACATCATCCTACACTAAAACTAAAAATACTTTATACACTTTTTAATACAATGTCTGAATAAAAATTGGTTTTATACTGTCCTTATTTAAATTATTATTATTAACTAGACCCTGTTTTTAGGCAAGAAAAATGTGTATAGGCTAATTACTTGTTGAGAAATTTTTTTTTCTTATTTTATCATAAAAACGTTAATTGAGATGAAAATTTATCTGTTTGTTCATTTAAAGATTTTTACTAGCAACAAAATGAATATTACTAAACAGTATTGAAATATCTTCATAAAAATGTTCAAATAAATCATCATTGTTTTGAATACATAACTGAACACGACTTATAATGGATGCGTAGATTCTTCCGAACCAATTGGCATTTGCACGAATTTCTTCTGCAGCTATTTAAGAAACTAAACACAATAATAGCTCCCGCTCAGAACTTATTTATGTTATATTTGACGTAGCCTTTGTGAATAAGTAAGTAATTATGAAGTATGATAGTCCATTGAAAAAATGGATTTAAACGCAGTAAAATAAAAACATAAATTGTTAGGTGTTTTAGATTTTTCTAGCTGGTTTTGCAGCAGTATTCAAAGGAATGGCATAATATTTACTCAATTCGACTTAGAATAATCAAACATTGTTTTATACGCTGTTGCAAAAGTAATTTTAAAAAAGTAATTCTAGAGGAATATTGTAATAGTTGATATCTTGAAAACAATCTTATTGATCAGACTTAATGTAATTAATCACCTTACATTTTGAAGCTTGCAAAACTTTTTCCCTAACATTTTCTTGGGATACATAATTAATTACCTAAATAGCCAATTTGATTATCTTAAAAATTTCAGCTACATTATTACAAATTCCTTTAGTATATTTTTGTGAAATTGCTTTCGAAACTACAAATAATTAAAAATGTTAAAGTATTTTAATTGCCTACATATTATTCTCTTAATATAATTTTTCATTTTACAGTTTTTAAATCCAAAACTATCTCGCAGTTGAAATTCAACTTCTTCTACTTGTTGCATAATATACTATTTTCCTTCAATTGAAATCATTATACTGCACTTAAGATGTGAATTGTACAAATGTAATTTTATACTAAATATTCGATATAATTTATGAATATGCCAAAGAAAAAAAGTCTAAACGTCAAATTTTATGCGAATAAATGAATTTCTGAAGGACATTAACTTTCATTATATGTGTTTCCGATACTAAAGTACTAGTAACAAACAAATTTCAAATATAATCTACAAACCTAAAGCAATTAGGTGCATTTAATTTTAATTTATAAAAAAGGGCAGGGTACAGATAAAATATTTTCCTATTGTAAACACAATGGTACTAGGTTGTACAATCACTAACCCTAATTCTACAATCTTCTTGTTATATATTTCCTCGAATCCCAAAAGTTTCCCAGTGACCGAGAAGAACCCAAGACCATTTGCAATTAGAAAACTGTTACGAAATTTGTTGTGAGTTGTAAGTCAATTGTATATCTAATCAGCTTATTAATTTTCTTTCGTGTGTTTTTATTTTACGCGGTTTTATTTTGCTTCAACGCGGTTTAGAATATGATTTAAATAGAAGGTTATTTAAAGATTTGGGCTCTACATTTTCGTGCATACTTATATATATCAAGAATTGTAGTGAGTGTCCCAATAACAGCACTGAATTTTAACTAGGCGCCATTTGACTCAATTAAATTAGAGGCATTCATAAAGAAAAACCACGTAACTATTGTGAAAATCCACTATAAATACGGGAAAAGTTGTGTAAAAAAAGTGTTGCAACCAACTTACATAAAACTTAAATGGTTGATTCTAATTCAAAGCGCTAATAAATACAAGGTGTTTCAGATAATATGACATTCCTATTAAGGGATGAAACCAGACCCTATAAACACCCCAATAATCGTAAAATTAAAAGCAACATGAATACTAATACTGATACTTAATAATGTCGACTATATACATGTTTTCAAATATGACAAATATCATTGAGTATGTGTTTTTTACTAAATAAACATTTCTGTAGTAGAGCAAAATTCTATGTGTTTATTTTAACTTTCGAAACAGACGTATAAAAACAAGACTATAAATGATACACGTTTTTAAATGTAAGAGACCGATATACGAAAATATTCAAATTTACGTCAGTCACTAGATGCGTTTCCTTGACTAACCAGTGTTTTAATAATAAAACTAAATAACAAATTGTGCCCATCTATACCGTGTTTAACTGATTGGTGCTCTTATGTCAATAAAATTGTGCAAGTCTGTAATAATGAAGTACCTACATAGGTTTGATTCAATTAATATGGATTTAAAAACTGTAAAATGAAAAATTATATTAAGAGAAATAATATGTAGATGATGTGGGGGGGCTTATATTGAAAAATAAAATTTAATAGTGAATTTACGCCGGAAAATGTTTGCGCCGCCCTCGTATAATCCAAAGTTTCCTTTATATAATGGTTCATTTTTCATGAACCGAAAGTTCATTTCTTAGTATTCCCAATATTCTCATTTATCAAGAACCAATGTTTCAGCAAACTTATTATTCAAGAGCATACATAATAAATAGAAAATAATGAAATAACTCAAGAACTTCATAATTATGATGCATATCACACAAAGAAGTTGGCGAAAGTATTATCGCACTAATAATTTAAATCTAAGCAGGAACTAATAATTATTTCAAAATTAAAGCGAATCCAAGGAATACCACTAAATTGTACCGTGTAATGTATTCATTGCATTTAAGGTTATTGAACTGTAAAAATGTTACACAAAATTCACTCTAATAATTTCAAATACATTGGCATATAGTCTTAACAACTGAATTTTAAAATATTCGAAGGCAATTTATCTGCGGAACGTACCGTATTTCCAAATTAATTTGTTTTTAATTTATTGCATTATCTTCAAGGAATACCCAAATTACCATATCAACGTGTGTCAGGTAACTATTGTATTATTATTATATGTATTTATGAATTTACAAAGACATTAGATAAGTGTGGGAGTCCGACATTTAAAAAATAGTAATTGTACAATTTGGTAGATTGACTTTCTGAAATCTCATTTGAATTATTCCATTTACGGATGACCTTTATAGCTTGAAGAATGACCTTGCTTAATGTTTAAAAGAAACCGTTTAATTTGTTATGCATATTCTTAGTTAAATGAATAATGTACTCTTACCTTGTAATAATTCATTAAAAATGTGTTCGAAATTCCTTTTGTTTTTATAGACCTCGGATTTATTAAATAATTAAAATTATGCCAGCAGCATTACCCATCCATGAATAGACACGACTCATTGATAATGAGAAAATTACTGTTTAGAGAAAGAAGTTGATTATGTTTTAATTTAAAACAATTTACGTTGACACACTTGCATAAGTTAATTTTGTAGTGCAGTAACCTGTTTTTCTGTGTATCTGAACTTTTTCGACAAGCAAAACAGGTATATGTAACAGAGTATGTCCAAAATAGAAAATTTCTAATTCTTAACGTTTAAAAACCGGAATTTTAATGTTAAAAATCATAAGCGTTATTTGCACGAAACAATTTCGTAGATTAAGTTAAATAATTTATTAACAAGTGACGAACTTTTTTTAATGAATTGCATTCTTTTTCATTCTCACTCTTTCCTATTTATTTAATTGAGTGGTTAATCAGACGTATTCAGTTTGACTAAATTTAGAGATACGTTCTTAAACAGCGCCTTGTCAAGCTCAAATAGTACGATATTCACAAAGGTACAGGAATAGCTCTAATAGTTCAACGTCTGTTAAAGAAATTATTTCTTCAATTATCATTATATTGACGGTGTCATTATGTAAAGTATTTACAAAAAAACTTAAAGGTAATTTTTTACGTCACAAAACTGTATTATTGGCTAGTATAATACACATTTTTCCATGTTTGCCATATAAGACAAAAGTATTTTAAGACTAGCCTTTAATTTTATTTAGCATCTACATTTAATACAACTGCATTTTCACAGAAAACATTGCACTGAGGTACACTTAAAGTTGGAAAACTAGTGTTATACAATCCTAGATATATTATAATCATAACAACCAATAATGAGACAGTGGATCAAACACTTTATTAATAGTAGATAATTATTTGATTCGTATGTGATTGTGACATTCCTAATACGGCATATTTTTCAACCGTTCTTTTTGTATCATATACGAGGGGTACTATTTATATTTTGAGCCTTGGCAACACTGCGTGTTTAAAACGCCATCTAACATTTGTAATGGAAAGTTTGACATTTTTGAACATAACCTTATTCAGAATATTTTGACATTTGAGCATGATTAGTGGTGTTTATAGTCACTTGAAAATTATGCCTCAGCGTAAAAATGGAATTAACTCGTGAAGATTTTCGTGCGATGATTTATTACAACCTATAACGTGGATTATCTAGACAAGACTGCATCAATCAACTTACGTCCACTTTTGGCGATGAAGGCTCATCCTTTGCCACTGTGAAACGTTGGTATAACGAGTTTAATTGTGGCCGCCGTTCGCTCACCGACGAAAGTTGTGAAGGTCGTCCAAAATCAGTTGTTCTGCCAGAAAACATTGATGCTGCGCAGTGATAAAGGAATATTGTCATGTGACATGCCTTGAGATTGAGGCAACCTTTTACATTAGTTTTACCAGCATATATAAAATATGCCATGAACATTTAGGCGTGGAAAAGGTTTGTTCTCGTTGGATTCCACATAATTTGAAAACATTTGAGAAAGATGCTCGTGTCGATTGGCGCAAGCAAATGTTTACGAAATACAATGGTGGTGCTTCAAAAGGCGTATATAATATTGTAACAGGTGACGAATCATTGATATATGCATATGAGCCGGAAAGTAAACAGCAGTAGACGGTATGGGTATTTCCAGGTGAACCAAACCCAACAAAAGTTGTTCGCGCTCGAAGCACTTCGAAACAAATGGTCTGTCTTTTCGGAAGAACTGATCATGTGGCAACAGTGGTTTTACAGGAACGCAAAACGGTTACTTTTGAATTGTACATCGCCATTTGTTTGCCGGAAGCCTTCAGGGAAACAAACAAACGCCGTAGGACCATTCTGTATCACGACAATGCGAGTTCCCACAAATCTCGTCTAACAGCCGATTATTTGAACACTCAAAAAATGAAATTAATTGTTCATCCGCTGTACAGTGCTGATTTGGCACCTAATGATTTCGTTTTGTTCCCGAACGTCAAGAATAAATTGCGTGGACAGCGGTTTTCGTCGGGAGAAGAAGCTGCCGATGCGTTCAAAAATGTTTTAAAGATGTCTCAAATAAAATGACAAAAATGTTTTGACAATTGATTCGAAAGAATGCAAAAGTGTATAGATCATAAGGGGAATATTTTGAAAAACAATAAATCAACTTTCAATAATAAATTGCTATTTCTTTATTATTAGGCTCACGATAGAAACAGCACCCCTTAAAGATTATTTATTTGTTTAGCAATTACATTAAAAACGGGATAAATATAATAGATAAGCATAGAAATATATACAGAGTCATTAGTTTAATAAACGTTATACCTAAACATAAAATTAAAGTAACCTTTATTAACTAAATTTAATAAAGAAGGTCAACATTAAATTGATCTATACTTTTATATACATTAGTATTTTATTTATTTCGATAAAATCCATGCAATTAATTAAAACACTGTTTATGCGGACAATTTAATTTATCAGCATCGATTAGCGCAAACATTCTGACCAAAGACGATTCATTTATAATATTTATACAGTGAACCGATACAACAAATGTCTTTAGACCGTGTTGGGTGAATTGGCCCAAAAAGTTTCATCACAGGAAGCAGATTGCGACAATCAATTTTATTATTCAATAATGTGTGTATAAAAGCTATGTTAGCCAGCTATATCCATCCTATATTTTAATTTTACTACGTTAAATTGGTTTCTACTATTTTGATATTCGTTGAAAGGGTGGAGTAATCATAATTGTTATAAATTAGAACGCTAAAAAATTTCTTTTGTTCCGTTTCAATGTTTGAGTATATATTTTTACATTTGTGTTCCAAACTTTAACACCGTATTGTAACTTTGATCTTATTAAGGCGTCATATTGTAATAAGTTTAGAATATTTAAAGCCCCTAGTTTTTGTTATAATAAATCCTAATGTGTTTAATAGTGCACATATAACGTTTTCAACATATGCATCCCAACATAAGTTATTTACAAACAATATTCCTAAATCTGTCAATTTGCTCACCTATTCAGGTACAATGCTAGTGATGTGGTACTCGAATTTTATGCATGCCTTCTTCAAAGTATGAGACGTTGGTTTACATTTATATTTAAATGTATCTGTTTTTGTTAACCCACTGTTTTGATCGTTCTGAAGCAAGTTTGCCTCGTTACAATCGTGTATTTTTCTACACAGGATGTAAAGAAACTAGTTTACGTTTTTGTAACAAATGATAGAAGATAGAAATACAAACAAAAAGGTTTTATACAACAATAATCCAAAACCTAATGGTTTTACTGAAAAAATTAGTAAAACTAGCAAAATCAAAACTATGTCGCGGCAGAATTCAACAACTACTGAACATTTTTATTCGGTAGTAGTCCAGAAAATAGTTCTTATTGTACCCAGGAAAACATTATTACAATATTTCGATAAAGTTAATGGTTAAGCCATAATTTAATAACATGTATTACATAAAATTATAAATTCTACTAAACAGGAAACGTAGCAATACTGTAAGTTCGGGAAACTTGTTAGTGATAAACAGGATAAATACCGTCATAGGAATACCCAAATAAACACAACGTTATTAATTTATAACTTAACAGATGGCCGAAAACAGTTTCATAGTACATTGAAAAAGAGATTTGTGTTATTCATTCAATTTCACTGAGAACTTTGATAAAAGTCTCTGTTAATTTTATTACCTGTTTAATAGATTAAAGTAGTGCAGTAATCCGTAGTGCGCAATTTGACAATTTTTGCTCGCGGCGAGGAGAGTAGGGTTATCATTTATTTTAAGATCAAATTAAAGTAAGTTTTAAATTACGTATTGCCTATTAAATGTAAATTATTTTCATGCCATACGTTTTGCTATTATACATAAAAGAAATTTGATATCGTCGATTTTACGATTTATTGTAGGTAAGAATGAACGTCATTCAGGGTAGTGATCTTCGCAAAATGTTTAACGGTTTCTGGTTGGCGCTTAAACCCACAATAAACTTTATAATTTATGATAATAATGGTTCTGCGGGGGCGACAGCAATCAACATTACCCCTTTGTAGGAAATTACTTACATAACAAAATATGCGTTAATACGATCTAAATAATATCAATACAAGGTTTCTAAAGTGGAATAACATTAATTTACAATATCCTGATAACTATTGAAGGTAGCGAAAGAAGTAGTACCATATGTTCTGCTCTATTTCTAATTTCCTACCACTGTTACAAGAATGGACACTATTTTTTACACCCTATATATTATTAGATTGTCTGCAAATAATAAACTGTAAGAATTACTTATATTGATGGTAGATCATTAACGAAAATAAGAAATAATAACGGCGCCAAGTTGCTACCTTATGGCACAAACAGACGATACTAAATCATATTAGATTTGAACTTATAGACTATAACAGATTTTGCAAGCAAAATTTAAACGAATGTTGTAAGATTTAGGAGCAATTATTCCGGTACAGTTTTTCTAATAAAATATCGTGATTTACTATATCGAATGCTTTAGAGAAATCTGTATAAATAACATCAACCTGTCCGCCTTTATTTAAAATGTTCGTTGTATATTTTAGAAAAGAAATTAAATTAGTGTCTATGTTGAGCAATACTACCTTGACTTTGCTTTTTCAAGGACTTTAACGAGCACTCATAAAATAGAAATTGTTCTCTAGTTTTTTACTTTGCCTTTACATCCTCATTTATGTAACGATACAACTCTGGATATTTTCGATTTATCGGAAAATACTTTTGTATTTAAGTTAAAAATTAAGGTTATAGGATAGTATAATAGCTCGCTATAAGTGAGTAACCGAATATTTAATCGTTAAAACCGATAGCTTATAACCATAGCGAATTTGAAATAGTACGACAAACGCGAGGGTAGTTCTAAATACAGAACAAAATTTCTATGTAAAAAATCCTTATCGTTTACAAACAACACGTCATTAAAGAAAAGTTTGGTAGTCTCTATAGTAGTAAGGTAATCACTGTGAAATATAACGAATCAGTAATACGAATATGACGCTCTGTTACTTCCCGTACACGTTCAAGTTGTGAGTGATTGTACGCTGCGCAATCAGTGATATTCATTTTCATCTTAGGCCTGATAGTAACTATGCAATATTTTGTACGTTTTTGTACAACTTTTCGAGGTTACAGTTAACCGAATTTACAGTCTGTCATAAGAGCCTCGGTTAGACTATTGCAAGAGAAAACTATTGGGAGGTTCTACTACTGTAGTATTCGTTGAAAAGTGAGGGAGACTACTACGCTTTGTGTTTGAGACGCTAGTATTACTTTCCATTGTGACAAGAACACATAATTTCCAAAATGAGTACGCTGTATGCAAAACGTTTCGAGGCAGTATTCTTGTGTACTCACAGTAAAGAACCTAAAATGACTTATAAAGCTGCTGCTAAATATATGCGTGTCAGAAGTGGGTGTTGCGATATGAAGATCGAAAAAATATCGATCATTGTGCCGGGAGAGGAAAAACACGAGGGACATGTAAAAAAGAAAATAAATCATTTTCAAATTGTTTCAGCGAAATCCTTTATTGACATTGCCACAAGGAGAAATGTTATTGGCAAAAGGGAAGTCAATATTAGTATAATGACTCTGAAAAGGCGATTAAACGAGGAGAACATTTCTTAGAGTAGTACGATGCTGAAACCTTTCCTCAAACCGGAGCATGTCGGAAAGCGATGCTTGTGGGCTATGCCAAATTTGAATCGTGATTGGAGTAATTTAATTTTTACACATGGGTTTCTGCCAAACATGCTTGGTCTTTTCCGGGAAAGTCGCCTTTGCAGTGCACTTTAAACATCCAGTTGGGGTCTATATTTGGGGATATTTCACGGTTTAGGCACTTTGTACTTCTTTACTCAAATCTAAATGCTGAAAAGATGCTCCAAATCTATAGCCGAGCATTATTAAAGTCAACTGAGAGAGGTTTGGATCGGATAATCAATCGTGGATACTGCAAGAGGACGATGACCAGAAATACCGCAGCGACTTGTGTACTGTATGGAAAGCCGAAAATGACGTTCAGATTTTGGATTGGCCTGTGCAGTCGCCTAATGCGAATCCAATTGAAAATGTGTCGTCTATTATTAATAGGAAGCTTCAAGGCAAGTGTGTGTTTACTTTAAAGCAGTTGTGTCACCATGTCCGAGCTATCTAACAGTTGTTGCCACAATAATATGCGAAAAATTTTATAGAAAGTATGCCTAAACGGCTCCAATTAATTCTCGACATTAATGGAGACTGGACAACGTACTAAGTAAATTAAGTAAATGAGTAATAGTGCTTTTAGTGTACTTTAAATAATAATAATTTTTCTTTCAATTATGCACATGACGCTCTTGTGTGACAGACTGTATTTATTGTGACAAAATAAAATGATCTAGTTAATTTGATTAGCAATAATTTTGAAAAATTACACAACATATTACAGTTAGATATAGTTGCATTTAAGTTTTCTTACGTTCTTCGTTGCTACAGTATATTATTTCTTAATTTCGTGGGTTCACGAGTGATTTTCATCTATGGGATCAAATGAAACGTGCTTGAAGGTAACCAGAACAATTGACAGAACCTTTATATAACGCTGCACAAATACATACTTTGCGAAAATTCTGATACTATCTTCCAAGCATAACAATCTTTATGTCGTAGGGTACAAATAGAGCTTAATTCAATAAATCAAGCATAAATGCAACAAGCAGTCATTTTTCGGCGTCAAAAACGTTTTTTTTCCAACATAGTCCCCCTAAAACTTAATACACTTATTTCAACGATATTCACGATATTTAATGCCTTCGGTAAAATAAGAGTTATCATAGTCTGCGAAATACGTGACTACCTCGGTGATTAGTTCTTCATTGGAAGAAATTTTCTTGGCAGCATGTCAAGTTTTCCTACTTGAGAATAATAAATAGCAAGAAAGAGCCAAGTTGGGTAAATATGGGGCATGTGAAAATGCAATGCATGAATTTTTGCAGTTATAATAGCTGAAGAACTTGCGGATGCATTATTGTGGTGAAACAAAATCCTTTTCTTTGCTAAATGTGGCCGACTTTCTTTGATTTCGTCATTCAGCTGGTCAAACAACGATGAGCACTCCTATTATTGTTCTACATTTTTGAAGGTATTAAATGAAAGTTATTATGCAATCATTACAAAAAACAGTTGTCATGACTTTACCAACCGATGGCACCACTTTTGCCGTGATCGGTGCATTTGAATCACCTTCTACCTATTCTTTTGACTGAGTTTCGGTTTCCAGCGTATACTGGTGGATAGAAACCTCATAAACATTAATTAATCGTTGCCAAAATTCAGATTATTGACGCAATGAAATTAATAATTAATGTAATTGGCGCAAAATAATCAAAACGTGCAAATACGTTAAAATAAACGTTCGTTAAAAACAATTTTAGAATAAAACTTAAAACCAGAAAATAGCTTAAGAAAACTATCTTCTTCCAAATCGGCATTTCAATTCAAAGGAAGAACTTCTTGCCTCTCTGATAGTCGTCAACTTCGTATGTTTGCGCCACTCGTGGCAATCTGATTTTATATGACTCGATATGTTTATAACAGTTTAGTTATTTTTATTTTGCATGTTTAGTTTAGTATTTATTATAGTCATAATAGCATTGACAAATTCGAATTATGATTTAATTGAACGATTTCAAATGTGTGAATTCCCTTTAGTATGCTTTCGTTTTGATTATCGGTGAATGCCACCAGTAATTTCTTTAACGCTAACGATGAGTTTGCCCCAAACCTTTAAGGTGTAAACATCACGTTTAAATTGTCAAATTTGAATTTAATTATCGTGTTATTTCTAATAAAGACTTTCTGTTGAACCTGCGTAACCTAAAGTTCAAACTTTCATATCTTGTTTCAATCGCCCAATATTGTATTGAATTAAATACTCAAATTTTCGTTTATATTTAATTCAAGTTAACTGTAGTTCCTTTAGTTGTCGATCAAATACTATCTGTATTTGAACCTCAATAATATCAAATGTGTAACAATAATTATTCCTGCAACAACCACCTGTAAATTGTGAATTCCTAAATTTTGTGCTCCATTTTCCTTTAATTTACTCCTTGCATTTCTACAACAAGCTACACGCTCAGGCAAATGTCAATTAAGGTAAGAGTAAATTAGATTAATTTCGCTAATTGTAACTACATTATTGTTCCATATAAAATATCGCAAAGCTCATTGTAGCGCCAATCCTCTCAAATTTTAAAACATTGTGGATATTTACCTATGTATATTTTATTTCATTTATGTGTATGTATTTTAATGTCAATTTATTTAAAGTCCTAAACACTGCAAGAAAACACCCAAAAACCACGCAGCTATAAATAGATGCAATCTTACTAAACATATCGTTAAAGCCGCACGTGTTTGTTAATAAATTGCATTAACTTATTTTAAAACATTGCGAATAACTTAAACATCGTGCTTCCAACAAAAACTGAAAATATTAAAAATTACGTAACCGCCACTTTGAGGGCGAGCAGTAGAGTTTAGCAAACTTAAGCCCCTGAATTTGAAAAGTAACACGTATGGGAAAGTGCCAGTAAGGAAAAATAACGAATTCGTGTTTAAACGGAACTCATCAGTTTCCAATTATTCTCTACGCATATAAACTGAGAACAGTCCTGAAATAACGCTTTTTCGCCAATAGTGGGCGTAACTAAAACTAGTGAAATGTCAGTGATATAAGTTCGAAACGTAATCAGTTTAAAATAATTAGCGCAATTCATCCGAGATTCAAAGTTCCACGTCTGGTATGGTTATCTATATAACAATGATAGCAACAACATTCCACCAACTGCAAACATCAGGAATACCTAAAGCAGATACCACAGTCCTGACAAATATTAAACATACAGCAAATAATTTAATATTTAAACAATACAGTACAGTAGCCAAGCTCTTCACAAAGCAACAACTTGACTATTTATATATAATAATTAATTAAGCGAATTATATAATTAAAGACCAATTAAGAATAGATTATATCATCAAATTCGGGTTAGCCATTTTTATATTCTAAATAAATTAATAAATCATTGATTCTATATCACTATAATTAAGTGTGTAAACATTTTTGCTATTGGAAATAAGCACGTTAATTGTCCTTTGATACTTTTAAAGAAAATCTCCTTCACAGATAAAAAAAAACTAGCTGTTAGAATAGTTCACAGTTTAGAATTAACAGTTCTTTTCAGAAATTGCAAAGAATAGATTACCACAGTTTGTTATCCTTATTATTCGCATGAAGAATGATTTTCTAAGTAAACCATTTATTTTTATTTATATAATATTTTAATGAAATCTTTTATGTTACAGTATACAATTGTTTATAGATTAAATAAATTGCTTTTGAAGATTTTAAATCTGTTTTGGTTATTTAAACTTAGACAAAACAAATATGTGCTATTTAAAAAATAAGCAATTCAGGTGAACTGACTTAAAAATACCGAATAAATATTGAGATTCAGCCTAAGCTAAGATTTAAACTAATAAGTCAAAAGCCGCTCGACCATATTAATTAATCTAAATAGGGTTAATCTTATATTAACGACAAGCAGATGAACAAGATATATTATGCTTAAACAGTTTAACTCGTCTTTGAACGATTGTGTTTTTGGTCCACTGTTAACAAAAGCGGCACCCGCCTTGCAGAAAGCATTTTCATAGTCAAACCATTATGTAAAAATGAAACCACTCTACATGCTGTACATAATTAAAGCCGCAAAAATTTCACCTCCTTCATTCGACGATCTACCAACTTTTGTTATGATTCCTGGTGTACGGCCACCTTTTCGCCTGCCAGACCACTCAGTATTGCGACCACAACGAAAATCATCGAACCACTTATGCATCGTTTTAATTAATGGAGCAGAGTCTGAATAATATTTGTCAAATCTTTGTTTTGTTTCTGTTATTGTTCTTCCACGCAGAAAATAATGTTTAATGAGAACGCGTAAGTCACTTTTTTCGTTTTTAGAGAAACTTTAGTAATTTGCATGACACCATCTGTAGAGAATTTTTTTTTTTAATAAAATAATATTTAGTTTATCCTGATGGCACAATCTTTTGCATTTTTACCTAAATTATTGAACTACCATCGTTTATGTATATACAATGAGAATATTTGCTCTTGTATTAGGGTTTAATATTTTTATTAGCATTTCTTAGAGTTAATTAGCACTATAATTGGTTCCGAGGTCCTTTGTTTAGAACTTAAATCAGGTTTCAAAATCTAAATTATTTATTAAATCTTCTAACGCAGGCAATTATCTTAATAAATTAATTTAAGCGAATTATTTGAAATTAAAGGTACTCTTGAGAACTTGATGAAAATTCAAAAATATGTTTAGCATACTTTATTGTTATGGAATAATACTGGGCATCCCTGAAGTTTTCGTAAAATCTCAGGTGAAGATAATCTTTTATGAGCGTTTAACATACAAAACAGAAAAAATGTCTGTTAGGTGTAGTTTTTTACATCAGATTGCATAAGTTAATACCTTTAGTATCGAATTGTGGAAAACAAGGAGTTTAATAGAAATAGAACGAACACCATATTATTAAACGAATCTGCCGACCTTAGTGACGTATCCATTGGCATGTTTGTCTCCGGCCCCAAAGGACGCTGGTTCAAACGTAGTAGGGGTTGGTAACTTTTGAACGGAAAAGAGCTTAAAATATTACTTCCTCTCGCATAAGGGAGCAAAGTTATAAATTTTCCCTTAATGTAATGTTTGGGACGTTTAAAATCCCTTCTGGGTTGGAACACCTTTAGATTCGCTGTTCTAGAAGCCAAGTTTCAAAAAGTAGTAAATCGAATACAAAGTGTGGGAAATTATAATAAAGTTGCAAAGACAACACATATTAAATAAATCATGCCGTAATTCGAGTAATCAACCAATCTTAGAGTAACTGAAGACGTTATTGCTGCTCATTTTGAATAACAAAAGTGAAGACCTCTCGAGTTTGGGAAAAGTTTTTGTTATGCAGGAAATATTTTTTTGAATTAATACATTTTTAAATTAAATTTTTCAAACACTTGCTAATCTATTCGATTATAACAGTTTCGAAATTTAATGCCTTTTTATAGACACCACTTAAATTTTAAAACTCACTGTTGTCAAGTTTAAATTTTCTCTTCTTAGTTCTTAAGTGGAAATTAGTTGTAAGTACTTTAGGAAGTCTAAGTTTAGAATTATAACATTCTGTTATGGTACGTCATGTAGTTGCCTGGGCAGTTGTATAAACACCATAATTTTGTTATATATTCAACATATCCTTTTCCAACTTTACGCAGCGCCTTTATTTTGTTATAAAACTTCTTCGCTTGCATACAGGGTGTAGAAAAATAAGCGCGTTCCTTGATAGACTCGCTGCATTAGTTTATATTAAGTGTACGAGGTGGTCTACATCATAATTACGTACATCACGTTGCTAAGTACGATTTCAAACGCTTTCCTGAATTTTTTTTTGAAAACCATTTTAAAATGCTTAGTAATCCCTTAACCGCAGAAGAAAGTGAAAATAATTCCTGGAACTGAATCTTTCAGATTTAGAAGAAATCGTAAGTTGCTGGGAGTAAAATGTAAAGAATGCGAACGAGGGTTTCAATATCTTACCTCCTAATTTACGTGCCAGTGCGTTGCACTATGGAATATGATAGAACAAACGATGATCATAAATCAATTTCGTAGATATAGTGAAAGTGCTACTTATTTCATTTTATCGTAAAGTTAAAA
>JAHWXV010020338.1:0-14575 GCA_024586415.1 Phrixothrix hirtus
AGTATCTCTTTCTAACATATGTATATAAATTTAACGTTAAGTTTATTAAGTATGTTGAAGCTTTAACTGTACATCTATGACATAGCTGCAAAGATAAAAAGATCTAACTATAAGAGACGCGTCGATTCTTTATCGTGGATTCGTTACAGTATGTATTTAAAAACAAATTGCGAATCCTTCAGTCTTATTTATAATGGGCACCAAAATTTGTATTCTGTATAAATTTGGATCCTAAATATGTTGCGTAGGCAATTTACCCTTCTTATGCTTAAGTTGATTTTTTCGACCTTGCACCTATTTTAGGAAAGAGAATAATAATAACAAATAATAAATTTAATAAAGCTTTTTTACAAACAAAACTTTGCAACTAAAATATTGATATATTTTGTTACGTTGTAAATTAATATTCGTAATACAATAAGCTTAATCCAAAAATTTTCCTATTAGAAATCGACTTTTCGTTTGGTCACTGTAAAGTTTGGTTATTTAAATAATGCATACCTACGTTATTTTGGTTGCCTACCTTGAATTAGCCTTGTTATGAATCTTGATTCTACGACAACATGCTGAAGGCGTTTTGTATTTATTCGACACGCGAGCTTCGTATTGTTTGCTGCTCAAAATATTGTGCTTTCAACTTTTCGCTGAAGATTTGTGTTCTTTCGTCTTTTGTTAATTGTAGTATCTAATTTCGAACACTTTGGTTTCTTATAAACAGCTTCCCGCTGTAACAAATATCCTACAGGCAGTCGATGCAAGGCTTCTTATGAAGTTGTAATCTAACACATCACCCAGTTTTTCCTCCGGTTAAGGATGTTCGTCTGACCCTGGTCCTCGTCTTGTACGAATAGCCGAGGTGGTGCCCGCTTCGCTAGCGTAGCCGACGGGAAAACTATGGGGCCCGTATCTTAGTTTATTTCTGTACCCGTTGCTGCCCAGCCTCTGGTTTTGGGGATGATCTTGCTTGGGAGTCGCGAAAATTGAGATCTAAAAGCATTTATTTATTTAATTACTTATGTATTATTGGGAATTTGTGATGTCATAAAATCTTTTCAAGGTACTTTGTTAATGTACAATTAATTTAATTATCGTTCTGAAAATTATGTAGAATAGCTTAAAGATTGATAATTTAATTCCGTTACACGAAGATATTGAATGCATTTATAAAGTTCTTAAAGAAAATCCTGAGGAAATTTACAATTTGTCTTGCTTATCCGCATATCTATAAATTAGTTGTACAATTTTAGAGTTTTTTTATTTGTGTTTAGCTACAATTAAGGTATTCAACTCATTATTTTTATAAACTAAATACTGTAGTAGAGGAGATTCTATGAAATAAATTTCAAGACGCTTAATTTAGATCCTTAATACTTAATGGCAATAATTACTTGTGCAGTATGATACGGGAATACGAGAAAAGCTCTACCCTTTAAATTACAGGACAGAAGGATATCTATAAAAATTAAGTTAAATTCATTTCGTGTGAATTATTTGTTTTAGGGTATACTGAAAACGCCGTGTCCGTGAAAAGTTCAACGTTATTGCACCGTATGTGTTGTGCCAATTCAGTTTTTATATTAGCTTGATTCTTATATTTTAACCATAAGTTCTATGCATTTCTGTCAACTATTAATATATTATTTAAATTGAAAATGTACGAAATACGCCCAATAATTGTATAATTTTGCCTAAACTTTTACTTTGTTAAACGAATTTTTGTGCACGATTATGATTATGATTATTGTGTCCTATATTAATGAATTACGTGGTGTTTGAATATATGTGAATTTAATTTGATGTGATAACAATTTCATATATTTCGTTAAGTTTGAATAAATGCTTTCAGGGTCTAAACTGCTATTGTTTTATTCTCAATATCCTTTATTTGTTTTCTTTCAGGAGAATTATAAGTTTAGTATATTTAATTCGTCGAATTATAGATACTTCGTCACTTATAACGAAAACCAATTGTTTCGAATTAATTACCGTCGACTAGTTTTCATTATCGACCTACGAGGGCGTATCAGAAATTAGGCAATACGGTGATGTATCATTATAATTGTTAATGTGGCGCTCCTATACCTTTTTCTTTAGCTATTAACTCGAATTGCTTGATTGAGGATCAAGTCTACTAATTCACCTGGTTGTCTAAATTACCCTCGCCACTCTACGGCCCCTTCATGACGAGCTAGTCAGCACATACAATCACCGTATATTTTATTATGATTTATATGAATTAAAACGTAACAATTTTATATTGAAGGTAATATAATAAAGTATTCTTCCAATAGTTTTCTTTTGTCTTAATCAACCTTAATTGTATCTCTTTATAGGTCGCATCCCTCCTGCAAATCCATGAATTCAAAGGCGTGTGATATTTTGCTGTAACAATAATTCTGAAAGCAACAGTTGAAACAATAATTGTTAGGATTAAAGAAAATAAGACAAAGTTCGTACTCTACCAACTAATAATGGCTATGTAAGGGTCTTCAAATGGTTTCTCTTTGACAATTCAACTGCTTATAAATATGTAGGCTTCTCATTCTATGTTACTATAACATCTAAGGGTTCTAACTAATTTAATTTGATATTGGATTTAAAATAGAATGCAAATATTGATTCGATTCTTCAGTTATAAAAAGAAACAATTCCTTATTCAGTAATAATTCAACACCAATTTTCAGGAGCCTCTCGAGTTGAAGAATTCATTCTTTAGTCGACACAAGTTTGTTAGCTAACCCGCCATTACTCGGCGAGGCTAAAGATCTTTAAACTTCTTCGAAGTTTTATAGTTAGTTAAATGGGTCTTTAAGAATAGGAATAACTATGAACGCTCACCACAATATCATTCACATAACTGAAGGCAGGAGCGCTAGAATTTTTAAAAGGTTAACAAAGCATGCTTTTCGAAAATTATAATAATATATCGTATATTTCATTAAAAATACATTTTTCACATTTTATTGTAATTATTCTGATTATTTCTTACTAACTTTTCGACAAGCATTTTCTAATGATGGTTATTGTTATTTTTAACTTTTCATAATAAAAACAAAGCTAGTGCCTGCTGCTCGGATCTTTATATTTTACCGACAAGCCGTATGCCAGTGGTTATTAATAATAGAATTTTTTCTATAAAATGTTGAATGAAAAAATGAAAGTTTATTATTACTGAATTGAATGTTATGCAATTAACAAAATCTGAAATTAAATATATTAATAAACTTAAACGCATCATTCATAACCAAATAATGGAGAGTTACAACCGTTTAAAATTTTCTAAGACTTCTACTTCTTATTGAATTTCTGCCACATTTATAATTTAATCCACGTTATGCATTTGTAAATAAGATGTTTTGCGGTCGATCGGACTTATAAAAGTGCAAGATGAATAGGTAAACTAGATGAACTTTCGGTGAACATCATTGAAAAAATGTCTGAGATAAGCATCTAGTGTCCGAATATGGCAGAGCCCAATGTTCAGAGGCATCCGAAAGTAGGCGTTCAATTGTAGACTAATTCTGTTTATAAAATATAAAACGGAACGCGCAAACTTTTAAAAAGTATGAAAAGAAAAAATTTACACACAACACATTGATGTTGTAGTATTGCTTTAAACAGTTTTCAAATTCAACGAATGTAGTCGTAATCTTTGTCGATTTCCTAGTTCACAAGGCAAACTGTCCATACTTTTGTTTCTAATGATTGACTTGTGTTGCTTCCTCAGCGTTAAGTTGTGGCTGTGTTCCTGAAGGCCTAGCGTCGTTTTTGTACATACCAATTACGCTCTAATTCAAATCGTTTAAAATTTTTTTTGATACTTCCCTGAGAGCAACTCCTTTACGTATCTCAATGTACAAACTATTTAGAAGACTTGGAAAACATTTCGTTGGTAACAAGGTGCTCGATTTAGTTTCCTTGGTTTTCATGGTGCAAACGTCCAGTGTTGCAGGTGATGGGTGTCGTTTGGTGTAAGCAAATACTGTCCTCACAGTTCTGTATTTCATTAAGTGAAAATTGTCTCCTATATTTTTTATCAGTATTGTGGATTGATTTAATTTTGACAACAAAACTTCGAAGGGCCATTTTTTGAATAGAACCATATCTAGTCGGTCGTTTCATATGTAGATGGTTCCTGGAGGGCCGCCCTTATCATCATACCGATAAATGTTTTAGAATCTTGATGAAACCTCTGAGCCCGTCTAGTGACTGTTGTAATTATGACTGGGATGATCTTCAACGTTAGTTTCGTCTCAGTTAAAAAATAAACGAAAGTCGACATTTTTTAAAATATCTTCAGTCATGGAAAAATTCTGTAATATTATATAGCTCAACCGCTCCACGATTTTGTGTAGTTTGCAGCTAGTCAGATTGTTGCGAGTGATACAAAGTCCCAAAATATTTTGTCCATGGGTTCTTAAATTGTTTTTCTACCCAAACTAATTTTTTAAAGTATTTACGCAGAAATAAATAGAAATAAATTAGACTAGAAATGTCGCCCAACGAAATTTTATTGGGAGACTTCTTTCTACAATTCACTCACGCACAAGTTTATGAATAACCCTTTAGGGAAACACCATTTAGCTTGTTCGGGCAGTATCGTAATAGAAAATGGAATCGAACAACATTGATTTACTTTTGTTACATCCATTTTTAAATGAATATTTACTTTTTCTGATACAAAATCATCGTTTTTTGGGATTTTTTTAGTATAGCACACATAAGTGATATAACCTTAAAACCACGTTCTAACGTTATCGAAACCGTTCGACACATAGGAGTGTTGTATACACGTATAGACCGTATTAGAGTACAAGTCAATACGAGATATCTCACTTTAGAAAACATCTTCACTTATAGGTGACAATGATTTAGGCATGATTTTGGCGTCACGTACAGGTAACAGCGGTAGCAAAAGTGTTAGGCTGATTTAGAATTTAGTAAAATGTTATTAAAAGTCATTTAAATTCGCAGTGGTACACAATTGTGTGCTACACAATTTAAGTCGATTATTATGGTGTTTATTACGCAATCATCTGGAGTCAGGGAAGCTAGAATTTAATTTGTAACCAAAAACACGGCTTCACCTAATTATTTCTTCGATTTATTCAATCAGATCACTAATGAGAATAAAGTAATAGTTTTTCAATTTGCGAAAATATAGTATCTAGGAAGATTCCAATTTCGAGTATGTTTATTTAATTTGCAATATTTTTTAATTGTAGAAATTTTAATTGATACCATATAGATTTTTAATTTTCAAAGGATTTTTTTATTTAACTTCCTCGACTTAAAGAAAATAGAATTGAATTATTCACTATTTTTCAGCAAATCTACGATCTAATTTCTTTGCTCTCGTATTAGTTCAATTACATACTTCTGCTTATTATTTAACTAATTTTTAAACATTAATCTACATTATAAATTATGCAAATCATCATGTGGATTGCAATACACAACATTGTTCATTAAATCATTGTTATTTTTCTCCCTTAATGTTTGGAACTGACGTTTATTTATAGATGGTCTCTGCTCTAGTATAGAAAGCACAGGATAATATCTAAGTACAACCATTCAGTACAAAGTCGAGCGCAAAGAAAGATTCAGTCAACGCAAAATAAGCTGTTACATTTTTAGCGAATGGTTTTGCCTAAATCCGAAACAAGAACGTAATGTTTCTATTGATGTTCAAACGACTTATCCGACTGGCCTACACAGTTAAATCGTAGCGTGTGTATACGCAGCAGTTTAGACTGTGCAGATCGTCCCGGTCTCTAACTTCTAATTTATCGAACCAATTTGAGTAAATTTTTGTTTAAATAGAAGAAATACGCAAACTAAATTCGATAATAGGAAATTAGGATTTTGACGGTATTATACTTGTTTCAATTTATTTGCATGGACTTAGAATGTGCACGTCAGCCTGATAGGCGTCTTTAGCATCATTAGGAACCTCAAGGGAAACTGTGTACAAACAAAATGGAGGTATGTGACATATTATAAGAACAGAGAGTTCTTCAAACAGTGTATGAAAAGGAAGGCCCAATAAGACCATCACAGTTATCAAACGCATGAGAAAAACCTCTATTAGAGGCGTTAGCGCTTTACAAAAGTAAATTACATAATAAAAAAAATTAATAGGTGCGTTGAAAACTTGATGAACTTACTCCGTATCTGTAAGATAGAGATCAACGCTCAAATATAGTTAAAATTGAAATGAAACATTTAACAGAGACTAATAATAGTTATAATTCAATAAACGTAGCTTGCAGAATATTAATTACAGATTTTGTAATTGTTTAGAAAATAAATATAAATTGTAAATAACTACTAAAATGTGTTAAATTAAATATACAAAATAATAAATCACGTAAAGAGGATTACATAAATTTAAATAATCCAAGAGAAATATAGAAACGAATTCCTCGAAAACGTTGACAGTTTATTTGGTACCAGACAGAAAATATTTAAATCTTCAAGGAGATTTGCAAAAAATTGAATAAGGATTGTACGTAACAAAACAATCTCCCGAAATACTCGAAGTTTGCAAATTCTTATTCTTAAACAAACTTTTGAATGTTTCTGAAATCGCATGTTACTAAGGCCGCCATGCAAGTTTTAATAATTTAAACACAATTCTCTTCGAAATATGCAATAAATTGATCGTAAAGTATAGTTTACTCACTGTAAAAATTGGATTGATATAGAAGTAGTATTAATTGACATTGTAATTAATTTTTATAGAGCATAATTGATTAAATTCATATGTAAAAATGCTATACTTCACGTACGGAATGTATTTGCCGTTAAGGATATTGAGGTCAAGTTTATGACAAATATTGAACTTTAACCAAACAAATTGTTACAAAGTAAGAAAAGAGGGCCGTTAGACTAACTCATCCCAAACGAAATGAGATAAAGTGAGCCGCTCAACTCAAGAGCGTGTTGCCAAAAGACTACTTGGATGTTGGAAACTTTATCCGGTAGTAAATTAAAAAAGACACACCAGAGATATTTATATTAATCAACATACGAGGGTCATCCACTAATAGCGCTTGCGATTTATATGCGCTGCACGGGTGTGGTGCATATTAGCTGTTTTCTATTAATAAAAATATTATGAAAACTAGGAAAACTGCAAAATATTATAATTTTCCTGTACAAGTAAAATGGTGTAATGCAGCAAATTGCGATGCAACTCGTTACACAATTTTCTTATAACTTCAGTGGTAATTTGGTTGCGAATGGCGAGTTGCTAAGATCAAACCCACTGCAAAAAAATCAAAGTGTATTTAAAGAAAAAATTTGCTGTTTCTTTGTACAAGGCAATACACAATAAATAAAAACTTTTGCAAACACCCGCCTTATTCTCCAGATTTTGCGCTAAGTGATTTACACTTACTTTCATAACTAAAATACCATTTAGGCGCAAAACGTTTCGTACCAAATACCCTGGTAAAAAGAGATGTGTCAGGAAGCAAGGCCTCAAATTTTACAAAATAGTATTAGAAAAATTGGTGTCACATGTGCTTGAATGTAATACACCTGTGCAGGAATATTTGTAGAATTGTTTGTTGACTATTTCTGTTTTTGAGGGACGGCAAATTTAGCTATGATAAACATCTTTAATTTATTTAATCAATTTTCAATTAAGAAATTATTTTTTAAAAAATATGCAATTTTTCGGTTTCACTGTCCATATTTTTAAATTTATTTAGAATATCACTTTAGTAATAGTCAAACACTCAAACTAAAATACAGACATTTTGTAATTTTTTTTTAAATGTAAATAAATGTAATGCAATTAAAACATTGTCACATCAATTACCTTTGTTTAAAAGGTTTTCTTAAGTTTAATTCAAATTAATAGAAGCTATTTATCAACATAATCTTTCGTCTCTAAGATAAAACACTTAACAAATTGACTGCGATAAAACTCTTAACTTTTTTATTGTTTTCAATGTCTTTTCGGAACGACAATATTAGGTTACCTAAAACACTCAATTTATTGCTACTTTGAGCTCCCTTTTCTGATTCAAACGTAGATAAAAACCATTCGTTGATACCTAGCACCTTTCCTAAAAAATGGCGGTCTTTTTTAGGAATTTCTGTTTAATATGCTTGGGTTTTTTATTGTGAAATGTTTGCCTTTATTTTTTATATTCGACTTAAATATGTAAAATTAATTATCTGGAGTTTCTTAATTACTTAAATATAATCCTGTATATTTTATAAAAATAGCGAAGGTATAATAAGATAAAAAACAAGAAGGTAATGACATTATTAACTTGAACAGAATTTATTAACTGCGCGCTGATCTTTTATTTTCCATGAAATGGTTGTTTTCGCTATTTATAAAAATGTTCCAACGGTAACCACAAGACGCCGAGTTGTCTCAAGGACTAAAAATTTGACATTCCCCAGAAATTACAGAAAATATCCTGGAAAGTAACAAAAGGGCGGTGTTTCAAAGTATTTGACGGAACGCCGTGTTTTGACTTGGCCTCACCTGTATTATGTAAATACCGCATTAAGCGTTAAGATGGAAGAACATTTAGTGCGCGTTGCCCATTTTAGACCTTAATAAAGAGCTGTTTAAGAATGCTGCATTGAACTAGGCGCCCCGTTGTGTCGAGCTGTGTGGTATTCTGTATCGCTTTCAGATCAACACTGTCAGCACTAAAATAAATGTCTTTTTGGTATTTCCCTAACCATTGTCGGGATGCGAAAAAGAAATTGTATTTCTTTTATAACATTTGATAGATTCTGATTATTTTAAATTTACACAAATTTTTCAAGGCCATACCTTATTACTGATGTGTAAATTGTTCACCCCACATATACTATTTCAAATTTAGTTCCATTTCAAAATCTGTTAAAATTAACATTACATCTCAATTTAATGAATGACATCAATTATGATAGCTGCAAAATTTAATATATTCCACTCTACTTTATTTTCGATAAAAAATAAAACCCTTGCATTTGTTTCTGTTGAATATAACATTTTGCAGAAATGATATGGGCGCTTATTATTTTTTAATAGTCAAGGACATCATAATCTCACCATCAAACCATGATGAATAGAGGCAGCATTTGTTGTTACAAATAATATTTAAAATATATTAATTTGATAAAGTCTTTCTAGGGGTACCAACAAGAGAAAAATCATCACCAAGTTGAACGTCGTAAATTAATTGTAGCGTCCAAATCTTGTCAATGTTATATTTGTTAATTCACAATAATTCCTGTCATTAAGTAATCTCGATACATTTTCTAATTTTTTGATCAAAGTATTACCAGTATGATCAAAAGTCTAATGATAAATCCCAAAACCTTATTTTGGAGCACACAAAGATTTCTGCAAAGCGCAAGGAAAGGTTCGCCCTGGGATTATAGCAGAAATTCTGAAAATATCTGAAAAAATTTTGTACCGAATGAAATCTTCGATCTCGTCTGAAAAACAATATATAAAAATACAGTTAAAAACTGGAAAAAAGAAAAGTAACGCCTGCTATTTTAAATTTCTGGCGAGATATTATTTACAAACTGTTCAGCTAAAAACTGCATATCAGCAACGTGAACAGTCGTCAGATTTTCAATGTAGTGCTTCATCAGTACAGACTTAGATACACAAATTTGGACTTAGGTTTAAGAAAACTACCAACACAATGTTTCTGTTAAATTGCATATACATATGCGAGCCGAACCGTTTGCAAAGCACCGAGTTCACCTGATTTGGACGGGTTTGGGTTCGCCGAACGAACTGCTCGCGAACAGCTTGTGGCGATCCATTTCCTGTCGGTTTTTCTGACGAAAACAAAAGCCTTCGCAGTTCACATTTGGACAGCGTCGTTCGTTGTTTTTCTGTTGTCTCGGTAACATCTAAGCTCCTTAGTCTATTTAATTATTATTAAATCTGGTGAAATTAACAGAGGAAAGTGCCCAAAACCGGACTACATTTTGTTTTTGATTTTAAAAAAATAGAAAATAGCTAAAGTTATACTTTAAAAGCATGTAATATTTACTATATAATGTAATTCACCATTTCTATTTAAAAAATATAGTTATAAATTAATATAAAAAATTATTTTCAAAAACCTTACACTTTAACAATTTTGAAAATAGTTGCCGAAATCGGACCAGTTGTAAAAATAATCAAAATAGCACTAAGCAAAATTAGAAAAAAGTATTAAATCAGGCAAAATATAATCTAGTTTCAAAGCATAATTATAATATACAGGTTGGGTGGGATGTAACTCCCTAGTTATAAATCTCCACAGCTTTTATAATTCTTGCTATTTATTAATGAAAGCTTTCTTTTTGTATTACAGTATTTCTGAGAATACCTTAAGCTTAAGTGATGTCTTCTTAGTGAACGACGAAATGACAGGAAGGTTGACTTTGCAAGAACGCGCCCAGGTTGTTTTACGATTTGTAGTGTGACGATCTGTAGCCCTTGTTCAACGATGGTAACGCGGTGTTCATGGCCCTCACGCCACACTTGATGCTAAAACCATTAGGAATTGTAACACCAAATTAATGACAACTAGATCAGTTGCGGATAAAATAAAAAGTGGGAGACCTTCAGTAGCGCGATGTCCAGAAGATTTAGCTGCCGTAATGGAAATATTCACTCGCAGTCCTGGTAAGTCTACATGACAGTCAGCTCGCGACAGTGGAATCAGCAGACATGCAATGCGTGTTGTGTTGAAGAAAGATCCGGACTTTCGACCCAGAAAATCCCATTATGTTCAGGAAACGTCGTTAGAGGATTGTGACTGGCGAATGTAATATGGGGAAATTATGCTGTGATGGCATAATCATTGGCCGGATGTGTTTAAAAACATTATTTAGAACGATGAGGCTCTTTTCTACGTTGAAGGATTCGTCAATCGACGCAACTGCCATTATTGGGTACAAACACATCCAGGAATGACAGTTGAAAAATCCCAATGTAGACCAAAAGTGACAGTCCGGTGTGGTATGACCACAAACCGTTTCATTGGTGCAGTGATATCTCAATGGGACAATTTTGTTGATTTCATTTTTCAGCCCCCTCATTTTGCCTTAATCGTTCGTGAATGGCTGGACGATCACTTTCCAGGACGTTGGCTAGGACAGCGAGGGCCACATGAATGGCCTGCTAGAAGTCCAGACATCACACCATGCAACTTCTTTTTGTGGGGTTGTGGCAAAGAAGAAGTGTATCGAACAAAGCCAAGAAATCTGAACGAATTAGAGAAGAGAATCAGAGCTGTCTTTACAAATGTACCTCAGAATTACCTTGAGAAGACACTTGATGACATATCAAAACGTTTACACCGTTTGATCGACAATGCTGGAGCATATGTGGAGTTTAATGTGTTTACAATTTCTTATTATCTTGAGAACCGACCACAACTTGTTTTGTGTGAAAATATTCGTTACAAATAACAGATTTAAAAACCTACCCTGTAGTCTAACAATTACAGGTTATAGTTTAAAAAAATACAGAAAATATATAACTGCTTTAAATCGTTTATCGACAAAAATCGCAGATAAACACGTACTTTTCAACCCCAGCACCGCGAGTACAAAACACACATGACCCAAGTGTCCTTCTAAACTTTCCTGTCACAAAACGTACATCAAGCATCATCATCTTTGGATGGGAAAACTCCCGAGAGAAGTTGCAATTCTCCAATTCAAATAATCCAGAGAAAATCCTGTTTTTATCTTCGATGCGTGATTCTTTCACATTTTTCTCAGAATTTAGACGCTTTTTTACGAACACTTTCCGTTTTCTTGAAGGCTGTACTGTTGAACCGCGTCCCCGGCCGCGATTGTTTTTGTGTCCTTGAGCACGATTCCGTGCTTGCTGTTCAGTTTGCTTGGCTTCCTTAGATTTTTTGGTTTCCGCCAATTGGGCTTTATAAGGTGTAGATGTGATGACTGTAGAACTGCAAGTCTTTCGTCCCCTATTTGAGATTCTCTTTTTGAGTTTTGGAATGGGAGTGATGTCAAACGGGCTTGTCTTATACGACGTGGAACCCTGAGGTTCCTCAAGTGTAGCTGATGACGAAAAAATACCCAGACCTGCCGAAGATGTTCATGGTTAATTTGGGTCAAACTCTACAATATCTTGTGGTTCGTCCGCATTGCGTTCTTTCCTGTTCTTTGGAAAGGTTTGATTTCCTGCTGTATGTTTCTTTAACACAAATTCGTTTTTTGTTTGCCTCTTCAATGTAATCCACATCTGAGTATAGCTTCCTGTTACTTTAAATCCATTGATTGCTATTTGAGCTGTTTGGAATCTAATGTAGGCTTTGATAAAGAGGTCTATTACATCAAAAGCACTGTCCTTTATCCACCGCCTGATTTCCTCGCTCTTGTAAACCTTGGGACAACCCATGAAAGTTTTATCTAACGGTTTCAGTTTGTGTGAGGAGTGAGTTGGCAGAGGCAATGGTAACATGATTTGTTTTTGCCAAGTCGAGCAGATCAGTATCCTTTGTGTGGCTAAAGTGGCCATCCAAGAGTAGTATCATAGGTGTTTCCGTTGTAAAATTGGCAAACTCGATGAAGCATCTAAACTACTGGGCGAGGGAGTTGATTTGGATCCACTCTGAAGGGTGCGCTGCAAAGATTCTTCCTGCATGAGCCGTTTTTCAACTTTGTTTTCTCGGGAAAGTTACTAATGGGAAACGACTGAGCTACTAGCGTCCAAACAAACAACAATCATTATAAGGGCCCCACGTTCTCCTTATGTCAAGGCGACTATTTGTTTTTTATTCTTAAGGCTAATTACTTTTACTACTTTAGATTATACCACAGCAATGCGATTCTTATCAACATTATAAATTCTATCAGGAGTGAATTTACCTTTCTCATAAACATCTTTCAGAATAGAATTTCTCTGTTTTATTTGTCGAACCCAAGATTAATGCATTTTTCCCAGCAATTTCGTCTTTGAAATAATGTTCAATACGACCATTCTTCGCAAGTCATTACGAGTAAGCCCGAAAAAAGAAGCTTCCACACCAAGACAATAGTTGACCAGCTTTCTTCAAAAATACTGTAGGTCTGTCCCCTTTTGTTTTTCTTGCTTTATTAGGTGTGCCGTTCTTAATGTTGGACAACTTCATAAGTGTTGTTTTCAGAACTTTAAACTGTTTACTAGCTTTCTTCCAACCCATCTTTTTTTCCCGAACTGCGCCAGTAGCTTTAGTTATTTTAGATGGACTTCATTTTCTTTGATCAACCTTCCCCATTATCCTGTTGAAATCTGCAACAGAATGCCAAAATACGAAAAGTGTATACAAATTATAGGCAGACTTTAAACATAAAAAATTAAAGATCCAATTGAGGAAACTGAAGGGAGTCTGATTTGCGCGACTATAACCTAAATTTTGTTAACCCAATAAATTTTTAACCAAACATCTAAATGAAATGGTGCAATTTTAAACATTAACCTTTTCATAATTACCTGTCAATATCTAGGAGAAATGATGGAAATTGTAGCGCAATGTAAAACCTACAGAGTGGTAGAAACCTCAACTAGTATTTCCATTTGGTCCCGCTAAGGTTCATGAGAATGGAGGGCCAGGAGACTCTTGGTCCCCTTTAGGGAGGAGGGGTTGGTTTCGGGTACTTTCCTCTATTATTTTGTGCCTTTTGATTTTATTCCACCGTTTTTATTTAATTAAAGAGTGGCCAGAGGAAAATTTAGTAAAACTGGTTGATATTTATAAAACAAAATCTTTATTCTGGGATCCTAAACATAAATACCATTTCAAAAAAAATTTAATAAAGATAGCTGGAGGGAAAAAGCTATTCAGATAAACATATCTGCAGGGTAATGTTCGAAGAAAAGATATCTTTACTGGCTTCTAACTGATGTGAGAAAAACAAAATACAAATCAGTAAGGACACCGGAAAGGGGAAGTTACAAGTTCCAATTAATTTGCAACTTTATTCAACTTTGTTTTATATATACAGTTTATTTTTTTTTCAGGATGAGCCGTAATTTATGCGAGAGGTGGTTTGCCTGAGTTCCTAGTAGACAGATATTTGCCAAGAAAGGGACTTACTATGATGAGTAAATATTAATGTACTCAGGCATATTTGCTGTCATTCTAAAAATCCTTCATTCATGCAATAATCAGTTATTTGGTCCGTAATTTTTGACAATAATCTGTGGATTTTCCGGGGACACATGTGGTAGCATAGACGTTATAACCTTCTTATCCCTCCATAACTCTTCGATTAAAACTTCATTCACTTCATGATGTAATGTGCCAGTAGATGTGTACAAATTTAGCAAATGTAATAAAATGACTCATCGCTATCCAAAAGCATTGGTTTTCTTAAAACTCGAAACACTGCACTTGATATACCGAAGGTATTTTCGACTATCCGACTGCCCCTACTTAAACGATAATTACAAATTTTGAGACAAATGGACCGAAATACACGCTGTGCACGGCAGCTCAAAAAAATAGCTGCGGAGGTCGGGTCGGGGTGAGGTTAATTCTAACAATTAGCCAATGGCTAGAACGTAAAGTATTAAGCAAATTTAATTATTAACAGTAGC
>JAHWXV010020349.1:0-11827 GCA_024586415.1 Phrixothrix hirtus
ATATATATATATATATATATATATATATATGGCAGACGTGTTTATATTTGTTATTTTAATCTGTTGATAAGTAAATGATTTAGGGGGTAAAATGAGGGGTAAATTATTTTACATACAACACGTAAACTTGCAATAGCCTTTGGTAGGCCCAATATATTTAGTCAACATTACAACGCCCTTTTGTATGTAGCGTATAGATTGTATGCATTATATGAGTCCCCTGCTGCATTACCACACACTCACAATATTTATACTTCAGTACTTATCAAATTACATTCGTGTATTTAATGGGGTCATATTTGACTCATTATTTAACATTGAATTTACGTTTACTTTAACTTTCTAATGCAAAATATCTGGTCCATTGTAATTAAAAAGCAATTGAAAGAAAAATTCAATGAAATAACATGAAACTGTGTGATAATATAGATCAAATAATTTTCAATCATCATTGTTCCTAATTTTCTGCAAAAAATAAATTCATAATTATCAGAAATAAAATTATACTCGTTAGAAAAACAAAAGTTGACTAACACCAAATTATAGCTAATTTATCATGCGTATTATTCGTAAGAACACATAAGAAATGAAAAAGTGACAATTCTAAGTAGACACTTCTTTGAAAGCTGAAAAAAAACACATATTTTATTGCATTTCTGGCTTAGCTATTTAAATATGCATTGCTAATTTTAATTCTTTTATGTGCTTTTAGAAATTGATACCCTAAACGGTAGTTATTGTTCCTTTTATTTTGGATCTATAATACTACTTTATTTCTTCCTGCCCACAAATTTAGAAGTAAAACCATCATTTAAAATCCACATCTTATTTGTCTAAAAGATAGAGTACCAATTAATTTAGAAATTGCATTTTAATTTAAGCACATTTGAAGAACCGAAGTAGTCAATAAAGATCTTTCGATGAAAGCAATTTTATTGCGGCGGAAAATCACTACAAACCACAAAACTACTAGAGAGGAGTTTTTTGGCTATTCCAAAGTGCTTTGAAAATATTTTGCGCCGCTTACTCAAATTGCTTGGTTCAGGATGTTTTTTAATGAAAGCAATTTCTTACGTAGGAAAGTCTTTTACAAACCACAAAATCTCTAGAGAGGCACTTCTTTGACTTTCTCGAAGTACTGTGACAATTGTTAGCGTCACAAACTCTAACAGCAGGATTTTAAATGTTTATCAATAAAAGCAATTTTGCAGCGTCTAAAAGTCTATTACAAACCACAAAATCGTTAGAGAAACCGCTTTTTGGGCTATCCAAAGTACTTTGAAAATATTTAGCGCTGCTCTATCAAACTGGTTTGGTTCTGGAAGTTTTTCGATAAAAGTAATTTTCTTATGATCAAAAATTCTAGTACAAACCATAAATTCACAAGAGATGCGCTTTTTTGGATTTTTCTAAGTACTGTGCCAATTTTCACCGCCGTAAACTAAAATAGTTCGATTTTGGATGTTTTTCGATGAAAGCAATTTTATATCCTCAGAAAATCTGTTCCAAATCACAAGATCATTAGAGAAGCCCTCTTTGGGCTATTTCAAAGTGATATGCCAATTAATAGCGCCACAACCTCAAAAAGTTCGGTTCTGTATGTTTTTCGCCGAAAACAATTTTGTAGCGTCGGAAAGTCTTCTATAAACCACAAAATTATTATAGAAGCGCTGTTTGACCTATCCAAAGTACTTTGGAAACATGTCACGCCACACACTCAAACCTCTAGGTCTTGGAAAATTTTCGATGAAAGTAATTTTTTGCATCAGAAAGTCTAGTACTAATCACCAAATCACTAGAGAGGCCTTTTTTAGGTTTTTTCATAGTTCTGCGCCAACTTTTAGCGTCACGACCTGGAAGTTTTTCGATGAAAGCAATTTTCTTAGATCGGAAAGTCTTGTATAAATCATAAAATCACTAGAGAGGCACCTTTTAGGGTTTTTCAAAGTTCTGTGCCAATATTCACTGTCGTAAACTGAAACAGCTCGATATAGGATGTTTTTTAATGAAAACATTTTATAGCCTCTAAAAGTCTGTTCCAAACCACAAGATCATTAGAGAGGCGCTTTTTGAGTTACTCCAAAATACTAAGCCAACTGTTAACGTCACTACCTCAGATAGTTTGGTTTTGGATGTTTTTCTATGACAGCAATTTTGTAGCATTGGGAAGTCTGTTACAAACCACAAAATCATTATAGAAGCGCAGTTTGGTCTATCCAAAGTAATTTGGAAACATTTCGCGCTGCATACTCAAACCTCTAGGTCTTGGAAAATTTTCGATTAAAGTAATTTTTGCATCGTAAAGTTTAGTACAAACCACAAAATCACTATAATGGCCCATTTCGTTCTATTTCAAAGTGCTATCCCAATTGTTAGCGTCAGAACCTCAAACAGTTTGATTCTGGATATTTTTTGATGGAAGCAATTTTGTAGCTTCGGAAAGTTTGTTATAAACCACAAAATCATTAGAGAAGTGTTCTTCGGGCTATTCAAAGTACTTTGGAAACATTTTGCGCCGGACAATAAAACTGTTAGGTCCTGGCAGGTGTTCAACGAAGGTAATTCTTTTGCATGGGAAAATCTGGTAGAAACTGCAAAATACCTATAGAACAGCATTTTTAATTTTCAAAGTATTGCACCAATTTTTACCGTCGTTAATTGAAATAACTAGATTTTGAATGTTCTTCGATGAAAGCAGTTTCATAGGCTCAGAAAGTTTGTTCCAAACCACAAGATCATTAGAGAGACGTTTTTTGGGCTATCCCAAAGTACTTTGGAAATATTTAGCGTCGCACACTCGAACTGCTTGATTCTGGATAATTTTCTATAAAAGAAGTTTTCTTGCGTCGAAAAGTTTAATACAACCCACAAAATCACTCGAGAGGCGCCTTTTTCGCATTTTGAAAGTACTGTACCAATTTTTACCGTCGTTATCTAAAACAGCCCAATTTTTGACGTTCTTCATGAAAGCAATTTTATAGCCCCGGAAAGTCAGTTCCAAACTACAAAATCATTAGAGAGCCGCTGTTTGGGCTATCCCGAAGTATTTAGAAAATATTTAGCGGCGAACTCTCAAACTGCTTGATTCTGCATAATTTTCGATAAAAGAAATTTTCTTGCGGCAGAAAGTTTGTTACAAACTACTAAATAGTTAGAGATACTATTTGGGCTATTCCAAAGTACTGTACCAATTGTAAGCGCCACGACCTGAAACAGTTCAATTCTGGATGTTTTTCGGTGGAAGCAATTTTGTAGCGCCGGAAAGTCTGTTACCAACCACAAAATCATAAACGAAGCGCTTTTTGGGCTATTCAAAGTACTTTGGAAACATTTCGCGCCGCACACTCGAACTATTAAGTTCCTGGAAGATTTTCAATGAAAGTAATTTTACTTTGGAAATTCGGAAAGTATGGTACAAACCACAAAAGCGCAGTAGAGGCACCTTTTTGCTCGTTCAAAGTTCTGAGCCAATTTTTAGCGTCGTTAACTGGAACAGAACTTTATAGACTCTGTAAGTCTGTTCCAAACTACAGGATCATTTGGGAGGCACTTTTTGGGCTATTCCAAAGTGCTTTGAAAATATTTAGCAACGCATACTAACTGCTTGGTTCAGGAGGTTTTTCAATGAAAGCAATTTTCTTACATCAGAAAGTCTTTTACAAACCACAAAATCACTAGTCAGGCACTTTTTTGGCTTTTTCGAAATATTGTGCCAATTTTTGGCGCCACGACCTCAAACAGTTCGATTCGGGATGTTTTTCAACGGAAGCAATTTTGCAGCGACGGAAGTCTGTTGCAAACCACAAAATCATAAAAAAACGCTTTTTGGGCTATTCAAAATACTTTGGAAACATTTCACGCCGTACGCTCGAACTATTACGTTCTGGAAGATTTTCAATGAAAGTAATTTTTGCTTCGGAAAGTTTGGTACAAAGTATTGTGCCACTTTTTTACGTCGTTAACTGAAACAGATAGTTTTTGGATGTTCTTCAAGTAAAGCAACTTTATAAGATCATTAGAGAGGCACTTTTAGGGCTATTCTAAAGTTCTTTGAAAATATTTTGCACCGTACACTCTAACTACTTGGGTCTAGAGGTTTTTCGATGTAAGAAATTTTCTGCGTCGGAAAGTCTGTTACAAATAACATTAACATTACAAATAACAAAATTACTAGAGAGGTGCCTACTGGGCTATTCCAAAGCACTTTGAAAATATTTAGCGCCGAAAATTCAAACTGCTCAGCTTTGGAGGTTTTCAAGTGTCGGTGTCTTCCTTTTCACAACTTTATTGCTTATTCTAGCCGTAAAATCTGTGGAAACGTTTATTCAAACATTAATAGAACTGGATTTTGTGAATTTTCAGTTCTGAAACTTTGCAAAATTCTTAATATATTTTAAAAAGTAGCCCTGTGTGGTTTGTTGGTTGTACCAAATTTTTTGATCCAAGTAAATATTGCTAAATAGATTTCTTATGGAAATGTTCCTAGAACCGGGCAGTTTGAACATTTAGCGTTGAAAATTTGTGGAGTATCAAATAATAACTTGAATATTGATTTATTATTATTTATTTATAAGTCGGAGTAGTGGCAAGATTTCAATGTAATGTATAGCCACAATGCAAAAAACAAAAATAGTAGTTTGTATTTTTGCTAAATCGGGTAAACTAACTAACAATGTCTAACATGTTCCCTTTAAATGGCAACCTTCGTCTAATTTAACTGAAGTTGTAAATTTTAATATTTTTTGGGATTCTTGAGCATTGTTTGCTTTTCTTTGGCAGGCGGAATAGATAAATTATAGTATGGAGTTGTTTTCTAAAAATTAGCGAATCGAATATTGCTGGAAATTTTTTAACTTGAAAACCGTTAATCATCTGATGAAGTATTTTCCAATTAATTTTATGTCCGTTCTTTTTGAATTTACAATACACAATGTTGATAACTAGAACGATAAGAAAAACAGTATTGAAGAAACTTTATATAATGTTATTACTTCAATTTAATATGTGTAAGTATGTCTCAAAAATTCACTTCGCCCCGTGCAACCCTCTAGTAAATCAATATGGACACCGCTCTATCCACTTCAATGGAATTTTATTATTTGTTGTAAAATCGAAATATGTGATGCTTTCAAATGTGTAGTATACTCTATTTCGATAAGCTACCCTACTCAATCGTGAAATTGAATTGTTTCAGCTACTGAAAGAGTATAAACTATTGTAGTTCATAATAAAATGCTTATTTGTGGAACTGCCAAATTAAATTATTTTTGATCTATCAGGCTTGATAAACACATCCATTCATACACTAAAAAGACACTTTCTACAAGCAATACTTATTAAGTAGTTGAATTGTTCCATTTAACCTTCTAAGACGTGTTTCTGTAATTCTATATTCTATTTTAAAAATTCTCGAAACAAAACTATTTATAATTTTTTATATTACTAACAAATTTCAACTGATGTAGGTTACATGAAAGTAGCTATTATATTATTCGGGTGTAATTCTAAAAAATATTGTCTCCTTCACCTGACACGTATCCATCACCCATTCATTCTTTACTCTGTCACATCTCGTTTTGCCACATGCAGCTCTTAGGTACCTCATACTTGCGGCGTTTATTTTATTCATATGCTTCTTCTGACATAAGCAGGGAAGATTAGACAGTTCTACGCCACCCTCATACCTCCATTTTTTACAGTTGTAACTGTCGGCTCGCTGCGTGAATGTGAATTCACGGTTTAATTCGAGTTTTTTCGGCTTAATTAGCGGTTTTATTCAAGTTTTCGCGGGTTCACGGTTATATTAGCGGTTTATTTCGGGGTTTTTCGATTTAATTTACGGTTTATTTTGCGGTTTCGCGATTTATTTCACGGTTTAGCGGTTTTATTCATATTTTTCACGGGTTCGCGGTTATATTAGTGGTTTATTTCGAGGTTTTTCGATTTAATTTGCGGTTTCGCGGCGTTTCCGGTTTAATTCACGGTTTTATTCTAGTTTTCGCGGGTTGACAGATTTATTAGCGGTTTATTTCGCTATTTTTCGATTTAATTCGCGGTTTATTTCATGGTTTCGCGGTTTATTTCACGGTTTCGCGATTTTATTCACGTTTTCGCGGTTTAATTGACGGTTTTATTAGCGTTTAGCGGTTTTTATTCACGGTTTAATTAAATTAATCGGGTAATTATATAAATAATCGAACATTTATTTTCATTTATAGAGTTTAGTTTTATTACGAAATATTTTTGATAATTATATTTTTATGTTTCAAATTTATATGCGAATGCTTATTAAAATTCATTGTTATGTAATTAGTCGAGTAATTAATATATAATCAAATATTTGTTTTCATTTATATAGTTTTATTAAGGAACATTTTTGATAATTATATTTTTATGATTCAAATTTATAGGCGAATGCTTATTAAAATTCATTATTATGTAATTAATCGTAAAATTAATTTAAAATCGAAGCTCCAATTAAATTTACCTCAAATTTATTATTATGTAATCGGTCTGAAAGTTAATTTAAAAATCGAGACTAATTAAATTTATCACAACCATTTTCAAATATGTAGTTAATTAATGTTAGCAATATCCCGCGGCACATGACAGGTTGTAGCACGCATAAAATGATGACATGATGACGAACAGCATTCATTATTTAAATTCACATTAGATTATTTAAGAAATTTTATGTTGACATTAATTACCGGTTTTTAATTAATGACAGAGGATAACACATAATTCTACTATTTTCATTATTTTGAGGAATTTGGTCTTAATAAATAAACCCTTTTATTGTAATCCGGACCCCAAATGACAATGAGAATATTTATGTTATGTTATGCATTTTTTCGCAAATGTGACATTTATATATTTATATTATCTAAACATATGCATTCCTAATAATTACAGCACAATTTTATCATTCCAAATTATTTCGCATTTAACTGAACGTTTCCGGGGGCTTAGTTAACAAATCTTAACAGGCAAAATTATACTACCATCATGTATATATTATAATTGATTTTCTATGCAAATTCAAACAATGTAAACATAACTAACCTTTTATAGTCAAGAAATCGGCTATTTGGTAACCAAATGTTCCACCACACTGCAGAAACTATTCCAAGGGTAAAATTCGTTTGGCGGAATAATGGTAGACGATGCCAGTGAATCACTTGATTCCTTCTGTCGTAGGATAAATAACAAGGATACTTATTTACGCGTATTTATAAATTACTAACACAATTATGAACTGTGGATTATGAGGAAACTTATTACTTAGTTCAAGGTTAGACAACTATGTTTTATGTTTCTTTATTGATGCCTAAGTGCAAAGGGACCAACAACAATGGAAAAAGCAATATCCTTCGTAATTTAAGAGGAAAATGTTTGTTATAATCGAGCAAGAGATAATCCAGCGCACCACAAAAGGCATCGACCCCAAACTTCTAGAGGGCCACAATCACAAAACGGTCTAACAATTGCCAATACTTCTGGAAATCATTGGTAACAACCGGAACCACACTGTTGTAATAATTTTAATCCATTTCAAACCCCGCAAATAACGAATGAATACAGACCAACGAGGTTCCCTAACAGTTTTCATCAAAATCGTTCCAGCCAAAACAATTTTAATCAAAATCGTTCTGGCCAAAATTATTTTAACTATTTAACTATTTTAATCAAAGCCAAAGGATAAAAAACGTATTTGCCACACTGAATAGTCCAATCTAGACCCATAACGATGCACACTTCGTCAAGGCACACGCGAAGAACGATGAGAACTCAAAGTAACCGTTTCCAGCAGCATCAACCAAGAAACTCTGAATCACGACAATTATTTTACCAGGATTACCTAGGAACCCGTTATAATACTGAAGGCAGAACGGAAACCAATGGATCGAACTATACGGAATATGAATTCCAAGATGATCTCACTAGCAGCAGGATTTTTCGACGAAAGTCTCATCAGCCAACCCTACGTAGAAAACAATTATGAGGGCGAAATTATAAAAACTAATTATCAGAATAATATGTTATTACCTTGTATATACAATCCCTAATTTGAAGAAACACTTTTAATTGACACCGGTGCGTCAAGGGCACCAATAGCACCTAAATTATCGTATAGTTTATTTCCAGAATTAATAGAGAACCAATTTGTCCAAATTCAAACTACCATTTAAAATACAATAAAAATAAAATACACGGGAATATCGTTTCAAAATTAAATAAATGTCATTTTATCTAAATAAAATCAACAATATATTTAAAAGGAAGTCTGACAGCTTTTGCTTGAAACTAAGTGTTTTGTTGTTATGAAGGTTATATACGGCCAAAATGATTTATTCAAATTCTACCTCTATTTATCAAACCAATATTTACAGTACACTTGCACTCTTCTAAGTGTAACAACATTTTACCGAGTTCCAAAACTGTAGATTGTAGCTGAAATGTGGGTCAAACATTAGCTGCTTCGATAATATCATATGAAGACTTAAGTAGGAGATAAACGTTACCTAGTAAACTCTTTCCACTGAAGAAAACTATGAATATTCACTTCTTTTACACTCCTTTTTGGTGGGTTTGCCTTTTTGACAGTAGACTTAAAATTGCTGAAGTCATTACTGTAACATGGTGGAAGGAGTCTGACGACACGAAAATATGTCTGTGTTGTAAATATTTTACTTCCAACGCTTTGAATTCGATTTTATGTAATTTACCACACATCTAAAAACAAAATAGGTTGCACAATTGTCAAGCCAGATGTTATACATATCTTTAGTGTGAAAACAAACGTATATGTTAAAATTAAATATTCCCTATTTTAACCTGAACACCTATATATTAATACACGTTATTTTACAGTGTTTGAATATTCACTAATTGTTATAAAGATTCATTGAATATTACTAATGTAGATGGGACTATAACGTTTTTAATGGCGTAATACCGATGTTTTAAAACATGGCATTAGTAATTTCAAGTTTAATCAAAAATTACTGGTTCATTTTGTATAAAGAAATAACTACAGTATTTAAAAAAGTCAAACGAAAATACCTACAGAAATACTTTAGTTGAATATACTGTGTGGCCCAAAAGTAGGTATACACTTTTAATATAATATTTAATTACAGTTACATATTACATATTTAATCCTGTAGGTGCTCAAAATATCCACCTTCGGCATTAATACATTCCTACAACCTGTCTTCAATATTCTCACACACACTGCGACACAAATTCCGGTTAGAATGTATTCTTCAATTGCGGTACTGTGGCGGGTTTTCTGAAATAAACGTTATCCTTCACTACTCCCCAGAAGAAAAAATTCATTGGAGTTAAATCCGCGGAACGTGGTGGCCACTCAATGCTCTCCCGTCGCCCAATCCAATGCTGTGGGAATGCCTCGTCCAGGTATCCACGGACCGCCAACGAAAAATGAGGTGGGGCCTTGTTCTGTTGAAAGAACGATTCCACGTGCTTGCAGTTGTGGCACCACAACATCGGTCAACATGTCCAGATACTTGGGGCCATGAACGGTTCCAACGAAAAAGACAAGACCTACGACACCATCACAAGATATCCTACCCCACACTGTGACACCTGGCTGATTCAATTGCGTAGTCATAATGACATGTGGGTTTTTATCGGCCCAGTATACACGATTAAGTCTGTTGACATGACGAGACAATGTAAAACAGGCGTCATCTGTCCACCCGATATGCGAAGGCAGGTCTGGTTGTTCAGTTGCTTAATTACGCATTATCTCACAGAACTGCAGTCTGCGGTCTGGATCGTCCTCCAGAAGGCCACGCAACAGTCTGGGACGGTACGGCTTAAGGTTCAGCTGTTGCATCAGACGTTGTAGTGATGTTCTCGGGATACCCAGCTCCCGAGACGCACGTCGTGTGGACTTCTTTGAACTGTTTACGAATGTGAGGGCTACCTTCATCTTATTTTCCTCTATCAACGTCGTACGCGGTCGTCCAGACTTCGGTGCATTAGCGACGGAACCCGTGGCCTCAAACTTGTCTCTGATGTGGTAAATTGTAAAAAGTAACGGCACGGGAAATTGAAAATTCCTCTTCCCACACCCTACTTACCCTCTCTGCATTTTCATACTTCCAGTAAGTCTAGAAACAAAAGAAATATGTAACGTTAACTTTATACCTACTTTTGGGCCACCCAGTATACAGTTATTTGTAATTAGTTCATAAATATTGGCAATATTTACAAATACGTACAAAATTTATTACAGGCTATTCTGCGAATCTGACTTCGTAGGTGCCTTAAATCAACCTTCGTAAATAAAAGTTTCTTTTAATAACTTAGACAGTATTAATTAATTTTCCTAAAAAACTATAATACGAAGTCCTACAATATCTAAATGTCAGAAAATAAGAATGTAGCATAACTTGACAAATTGCTTTTGTAATGTGCTTCTATTGTGTAACAGTGTGTTTCGCGTCGACATGATCAAATGTTAGATGTAGGAAAAATGTTCAAAAATTAGCAAAAATTCTTAGTAAACCGAGGTTGGTATGCATTTTGCTTTCGAGATATGGGGTATCTGTTTCGGAAAAACTCCATTTTACTCCAATATTCCACCAAAGGGGCTTTTAGATATTTTAGAGTTTGGTACGGAGTTTGACTAATTGTAGGTCGAGTTTTATTAACAGTGGCGTAGATATGAGGTGTGGGCATACATTTTCAAAAACTGTTTTAATCAGGATTGCTGATCTTGTATGATTATGACTGCTATCAAAACAGATAAAAATTATAATAGGCAATTGCAGTAAAAAGTACTTTGACAATATATTAAAAGTGAACAGAAACAGTGTATTAAAGGCATTTAACGTGATGGAATCTATTAACATATAGAATTTATTAGTGTATTACCAACTACTAGACAATGGCCCCGAAAATCTGAAGAGGAATCCCGACTCAACGAATTATTAATGGAGACACATCAGTAGATGCAAAAGTATCTAGAACAGCTTTTATGTCAATCCATGACATAACTAAGAGCAAAGTGCAAGTTTTAGTTATCAGTTTTAAACGCAATGAAATGCACCAAAAGACAATCGTAGTCACCATAAAGTAGACCATGGCAACTCTATCAAGAACAACTTGATTCTATACAGAATAAGATGAAGTTCTTCCCGAAAAGAAGTGCCCATTTATCAAAGATATATTTGTTCGAAAATTTAAATGTCAAAAAATATATGGTTTGTTGAAAACAAAACTCGAATGTTTTTTACGAAACGTGTCATACATTTTTACTAACGATTTCAATATATCGTTTGGATACTCCCGAACAGTTACCTCCAGTACTTATGATGACTATTTGGCTAAGGTGCGTTGCACAGAACACGATAAAAAGCATAAGCAGGATGGCAAATAGGTTGAAGAAATCAATATAGAAATAAAACGCATAGGAGCATTAAATAAATTACATAAAATAAAAGTTGCAACATCTTATGAAAGGGGAAAGTCAAAAAGGTTTCCCAGAGATCCACAGCTAAAGAATTTTGCAAAAAGTCGTCCACTGCCAAACCTACCAACTAATGACTCTTATTACAAGAGACAACTATCTATGTTTGTTTTCAATATACACCTTTTGTCTACATCTGAAAACGAGTCTTTCTTGTATTCAGAAACACTAGCTAAGAAAGGCAGCAATGAACTTTGCTCCATGCTACATAATCATTTTTTTAGATCAGTTTGGCGTTTTAGGTCATGCCTGCTGTTCGCATAATGACCAAAACCCCTTTTATTAAGCAAATCACAACGACTACACTAAAAAGCAGGCTACATA
>JAHWXV010020404.1:0-29416 GCA_024586415.1 Phrixothrix hirtus
CCCCCCCCCCCCCCCCCCGTACTCCACTGTGGCTGCCGGAGCTACGAGCTAATTCAGTGTAAACAGCATTTTTAACAACCTTCGAGGCCCCAAAGAGCTTTCGACCCGTTATAATATGCACGTGTATAAGTCAGCCTTTAAAGCACGCGCAACTTTGCAAGTGCTTTAAGGGCACTTATACATGCGTATCATGCGATATTCTTACTATGTCTGCATAATTATTTGCGAAATAAAAGCAACAAAATTAAACATTAAAATCAAATCAAAATCAAACATGTTACCTGATATTTTCACAACCAGTAGCATGTCGATAGCAACAAGTTATTGAAGCCATTATCTAGTAACCTTTAAAACACTGCCTTTCTATGCACGCTTCTAAGGTGTGTAGTAAAACGTACTACAAAAGCGTTTGTTGTTTTTTCTAAAACGATAACATAGATTAGACTTTTTTTTCAAAGAGTGTTATAATATAAAATTAAAAATATCTTGGTGTTATTCCATTTAAAATTAGCCACAATTTAAAAGTTTTATCCTAAACCATCAAGCGGAGAGCGTCTCGGAGCTAAATAAGATGTTGGAGGCCAAATATGTGAATGCATAGGACGGCAATGATCATTAACCACTTCACACACGATTTTCTGTTCATTAACAGAAAAATCCGATATTTGATGCTGTAATGGTTTGTTTATGATTTTTTGACAATGGTCAAAATATTTTTGACCAAGCCATTTTGGAATTTCAACCTGTACATAAACGAATTTGCCTTGAATTAAGGGGAAACTAAAAAAACGGCCGCTGTGGAAAGTACTGACTATTACTGTGATTTTCGTGGCATTGGTACGCCGAGTCGAACTTCCGCTCTTATGAATCTTGTCACCGAGTTATTAGGTCTTTGTTTAAGAGTTTGCTTAATATAGGCGGTAGATTGACTCTTTAACTTTATCGTGTGGGTAGCTGTTTGGTTGATTTAGTCCCTCAGGCTAAATGAGTTTAAATATTCGCAGGGTAGCAGAGCACTGCGATGAGGATGTCTGTGACATTGGTGGCGTTGGCTATTTTTGTTAGGATCATCCTTGCTATTTCGATGAGACGTTTGATACACATCTTGGTAAGGGCTGCCAGCAGTAGTAATCGCGGATGTCTGGAAGACTTTTGTGGCTGTCACATTCCCTCTGTATGCTGCTTTTGTGCTAGCGTCGCCGGCGTCGGCACTAACGAAAGATTTTTTTACAGTATTTACCGTATTCCTATTGTGGAATTGAGTGCTTCTGTGGGTGTGTGTGTGTGTGTGTGTGTGGGTGGGTGCGTGCGTGTTTGCGTGCGTGCGTGCGTGCGTGCGTGCGTGCGTGCGTGCGTGCGTGCGTGCGTGCGTGTGTGCGTGCGTACGTGCGTGCGTGCGTGCGTGCGTGCGTGCGTGTGTGTGTGATAATTAAGGTAGCTTTGCATCCCCTCAAGTTGACGGAGTGGCCTTCCTGCAGCTAGCGCAAGTTGTCGAAGTTTCCTTAGTTTTATTGCATGTAAAATTAAGGTGTTTCTGTCCGCATTTAACGCGTTTTGGTTGCGCTTGTCAACATCCTTGGGTGTGGCTATACGGCTGGCAACGGTGGCACTGCATAGCCGTGTCTTTCCTTCTAGGTCACTCCACCTATATGCTTAGGTGGAATATTATTTTAAAAAATATTTTCTCTTGGCCTTGTCTGAGTCTATTTTATTTAGTTCCACATACACAAATGGCATGAGTATACGGGAACTTCCGCCTTTGTATATACTACGCGCCGCATTTATTGGTTTTCAAGATCTTCTTTTATTGTTTCTTCACTAATTGCCACCGAAACAACCCGGATCACTACGTGTAATGACTTTTCGCTCTCCAGCTGGAAAGTGAGGCACCGAGTATTTCCAGCTTGGAGAATTTGGCGCATTCCTAAGAATTTCAGTTTCGTTTCTACTTTGATCACGATGTCGTCACTAATGTTCTTTGTGCTAATGATTTATTTACTTTTAATTTCTTGCCACTCTTTATTCCCCCTTAGTGCAGTGGGCGGTGGTTTGTTCAGGCTTCGCGGCACTATAGTCACGTTCACTGGTTCCTAGTCTTCATTTTCATTTTCATTTGTTTTCATTTCTGTGGTCTAGCAGACTGAACTTATTGAAGGTGCTAATCTCCGTTATTTGGGCTGTTTTCTTGGGAAGCTTGGGGTTTTTCTGAATTTCACCGCTTGGAAGCTAACGGTCTCGTTTATGTTTTGCTCTTCTTCCTTCGACAAGGAGCATTCCGTGGCCATTGCGAATAGAGCTCTTGCGTCGATTTCCGTAGCTTCGCGGGTAGTTACAGGCGCGGGAGCTATAATTAACTATACCGAGCTTGACCGATTCTGAATTGCGCCGGTGTTGTTCGGCACAGAACATATGACCTACTTTGTTGTTTGAGCTTTTTGCTCTCTTTGATTTAGCTTGAGTTCTAGCTTCTGCCGCAGTTCTGCGCTTGCGCACTCCATTTCCACGGGTTTTCAAATACATGTCCGAGACAATTAGGTATAATTTTTGTTCTATCAGATTTTGTTCTATCAAAGTAACTGAAACAATTGGGCTGTGCTGTTGAATTTAAAATGTCATTGAATTGATCTTTAATGAACAACTTTATTAAACGAGAAAACAAAAAAGATGTTATAATAAACGCTCGGGCTGCTGTTCTTTCCATTGTAGACAAAGCCGTATTCGTTTTTTAAAATGTTTCAATATATAATTTAAAACAGCTCATGCAATTGCTACGGTTTCCTTAGAAATTGCATTTCTCATTTGCTGAAAGATTTGTGGGTTATTCCAACAAACACAATTTTGTAGATGTGGAAACAAGAAAAAATCGAAATTTTCAAAGCGTACAGGTTAAACATTTTAACCAGTAAGCATTTATTATGGTAAACTAATGAATGTAAGATTAGCTTTAAAGAAAAAAATTGCCAAATAGATTTTAAATCGTGATATGGGACGCGGTTTACCTAAGCCTTGCTAAGCTTCAGAATTCTTGACTGATTGGGATTATTTCAGGTATTACAAGCTTGGACACTATCAGCGGTACCTTCTGATAAAAGACTATAAAGTATTCTGTTGTTTTCTTACCACGTGTTGTAAGATTAGGCATTGTTACATAAAAGGTTAGGAATATCGCACCCTTGCTTCAGTGAGTTATCCGGGCCCTTAACTAGACTTCATGGTTATGTTTTTGCGCCTGAATTTAAGAAATATCAACTGCGTGTTTAAGCGAGTTTTAGATGTAACAATATGTAAAAGGTAACAATACGTCTGATTACTTTCTACTTTGTTAACTATGCTTTATTACTTTCTAATGTTTATTGGATATTCCTTTAATTTGAAATAAAATTATAAATAGATCCTAAACAAGTCATCTAATTGACTTTTAAATTCTGCAACGTCAAAAATTCACCATTGAAGCTTTCTTATTGGACGACAGCGGATAAGAGAGCAACGTTGATTCAAAATATAAACATCTGTATATTCACTAAGTTATTCAGTAAACATCCAGTGCACCTATGAGATACTTTATCTGGAAAAGTAGGTTGTAGGTTTTTTGAAATATGCCATTAAATTAAACATTGCATAATATTGCATAATTATAGGTTAGAAAAAAAAGTTGCATTTATATATTACATGGTGCATATTTTTACCAACAAAGAAATGTTTTTGTTAAATTACGGATTATTTATCGAAATTTAATTGACACAGTTACCGCCACAATTTTGATTTGACTGATTATCATTTTATTTACACAAACTCGATTACATCACAGTATGCCGAAAACAAAGCAAACATAGCTAAGCATATACGTAAAAGAATTCCACTATAATGGAGGGATTATATCTGTTGTGCGTCAGTAAAACGGATTGTGTGAAATTTTGCTTTGTAAAGCATACGTATTTTATTCAACAGTTTCTTTGTATATAGTGCTAAGGGAAAATTGTTGATTCTGTCAAAATAGAAAATATTGAATATCGATCTGTGAAAAATGCCTTTTAAAAACAGAAGACACCGAAGGAAATCTATGATGTTCCTTCATATATTATCGTTTGTTCGATGTGTGAATTAAAGGGATAGCCGTTAATGATAATAACCATAGTAGACGTATGAAAACGTATAGTTTTAAATGAGATTGAACTTGACTGCGATAGTAGAAACGACAAACGTAAAAAACCTATTCTTTCATTTTAAAAAACGAGCAGGATATACGCAACTTTTTCGGCAAAACGGTACCTCCTGCGTTATTATTAGAGAACAAGTGTGTTAGATACCAACCATCCCAGGTTGCGTTGGAGGCATTTAACAAAACTTCGTTTAATTTTGCGCTAGTTTGTAATCAATGAAAGGTAGATCGGTTATTACACCATAGTGTTCGTCGCGGTTCTCTGCCTTATAAAAAAACAGAGGTCGACTTGTTAAAGGGTAAGATCATTGCGTAAATTTTTTGGAGCGCAAAAAGAGTTTTATTCATTGAAAACATTTTCGGAATACACTACTTTGAACTTTTGTAACGAGATAAAACGCGTTTTTTGCTCCAGATATTGTTAAAGATGTTATTTTTTCCTGACTTAGCTAGTTGCTCGAACCACCACAGTGGAGATAGACGGGTCCTAAGTTTATGATGAAATTAATTTGGCAAGAATTCAGAAATGATTTGTAGACATCAAACATCTGGAAAAAGTGGTGATTTATGGGCACCACTTTACCTTAATTGTTTTAATAGTTAGAACTTCAGAAATGGTTTAAAAGGATATTTGATATTTAAACTAAATGCATTGTTACGATATTTGTCTTGTTTGGCACGCATAATTCAAATTTATACGTAGTCAGTAGTTTATGATCACACAGTATATATTTTCTGTTTTAATTTATGTCTATTGTTATTCATTCTAATTTACTCCGAATCTAGAAGGTATTTTAAATAATTATATTTTGAAATTAATTTCAACGTTGAAGCTAGTATTCCAGTGTATCGATACACAATTAGTAGCACACATATTATGGATACAAGAATATAAGCCAGCCTTTTTAAAGTACGCACTACGTTGCAAGTACTTTAAAGGCATCCATACAGGTGTATCGTATATTATTTTTATTATGTCTGCATAATTATTTGCGAAATAAGAGAAACAAAATTGAACATTACAATCAAATTAAAATCAATTTCTATATAAAACAGGCTGCTTGATATTTTCACAAACAGTAGCATGAGATCCTAAAGGCTGCATGTGACGAAACGAGACGTGACAGAGTAAGGAATGAATGGGTGATGGATACGTCTCATGTGAAGGAGACACTGTCTGAACTGTACGAAAGAAATGCGTTAAGATGGTTTGGACATGTGGAACGAATGAGTAATGAACGATTAACAAAGAGAATATATGAGGCAGGTATGAATGGGAAACTAGGTAGAGGTAGACCGAGGAAGCGATGACTGAATATAATTGAAGAAATTGTAAAACGAAAGAGAACAGGGAGCACAAAGAATGGGAGAGCATACCCAAAGCGATGTATGAATTTAGTGGAAGCAGAAGAATTGTGTAAGAATAGAAAGGAATGGAGAAAAATAGCGAATGGCTGATAGTAAAGATGGTAGGGGTAATAGTGGGATGGTGTGGATACTGTATGGTACTGGGAGTTGTAGTGGAGGATGGAGGTGAGAGGGGGTTGGGTGTATGTAGTGGTTGAGAAGGTGGAGGCTCAGTATTGGGTTTTGTAACCCAGCTAATGGAATGACATGATCAGTAGTAGTAGTAGTAGTAGTAGTAGTATGTCGATAGCAACAAGCTATTGAAGCCATTACCTAGTAACCTTTACAACACGGTTTATTTTAAAGGCACCTTTATACACGATTGTGATGCTATAATGGCATTGTATGTGATTTTTTGACTATGGCCAAAATACTTTTGACCAAGCCATTTTGGAATTTTAGCCTGTACACAAACAAATGTGCCTTGAATTAAGGGGAAACTAAAACAACAGCCGCTGTGGAAGGTACCTAAGTATTATTATAATTTTCATGGCATTGGTGCACCTAGTCGAACTTCCGCTTTTATGATCCTTGTCACCAAGTTATTAGGTCTTTGTTGGAGAGTTTGCTGAATATAGGCGGGAGATTGACTTTCTAACTTTTTCGTGACGGTAGCTCTTTGGTTGCTTTTCTCTAGTATTTAGTCCACCAGGGTAAATAAGTTTTCGATATGCGCAAGGTGGCAGAGAACTGCGATGAGGATGTTTGTGAGATTAGTGGCGTTGGTTATTTTTGTTAGGATTATCCTTGCTTAATCGATGAGATGCTTGATATCCATTTTTCCGAGTGCTGCCAGCAGTGGCGTTATCTGCGGATGTCTGTGAGACTTTTGGGTATGTCTAATGCCTGACGTCTGCTACTTTTGTGCTACCGCCACCGGTGTCTTATAAAAAAACAGAGGTCGCCGAGTTAAAGGGAAAGATCATTGCGTGAACTTTTGGGACGCAAAATGGGTATTTTCATTAAAATCATTTCTGGAATACACTACTTTGAACGTTTGTAACAAGATGAAACGCGTCTTGCGCCCCAGAGGTTATTAAAGCTGTTAACTTTTCCTGAATTAGCTAGTTGCTCTGGCCACCATAGTTGTGATACGGGGTCCTAAGTCTATGATGAAATTAATTTGGCAAGAATTTAGGAATGATGTGCAAACGTCAAAAAACGGGAAAGAGTCGTTATTTGGGGGCGCCACTTTACCTTAATTGTTTTAACGCTTAGAACTTCGGAAATGGGGCGGTAAAGTATCCTATTTTAAAACCGGAAGGATGTGCTGTTGTTATGGTATACTTACTAGTTAATTATTTAGTGTACGCCACTGGATAGGCACTCCAATTCAGTTTAAGTTAGACTTACAACTAAAAAAATGTTTTTTTTACTTATCCTTAACGTTTTCCAGTAAGAAAATTGTATTTACTACTGCTAAAGTTGTTTACAACGGTAAAATAATAAAATCATCTGTATTAAACAAGTCACTTATAATGAAGACAATACAAAATGGTACAGACTATAAAAGAACTTGTAAACGGTCAACTACTTAACTAATAAAATTGCAAAATAGCGGATCCCTCTGTTTAATTCATAAATCTATGCTTAACTAAAAAATAACAAGATCCGATCCGTTCTAACAGTGACCTTAAATTAGCTTAAATACTTCAATTAATTATGTCTTGAGTCATTAACTAGATTTTGAACAACGTTGAGCCAGATTATCTATCTTTTACTTGTTTGAAGTGAGATTCCCAGCGAAAGTTATTAAATAAACAAAAAGTAGGAGGTTGATTGTCGGATTCCCCAGTGAAGCTCAGTGACCTATAGGGTTGAATGAAATTATAGAAAAAGGTGTTACTTACTTGTACTTGAGTTAGATTAGGTGACTTTTAGTAGTAAGCCCCAATGTCTCCGGTACTTCATGAATAAAGCGTACGTAATGGTACCTTTCCAGTAATTCCAGAGCCCTGTGGCCAACCTTTGAACGGGAATAACAAAACTTGCCCCAATTTTTTAAATTCGCTTACAGCGTCAACCTGCCTAATTCACAACGATTCAGGCTTTCGATACTCGTTAAGGGTAACTAATTCGTTACTTTGACGAAATTTACGCGGCCTCACTATTTTATTAATGACACGCCTCACTATTGCGTGCTTTTAGTCGAGAAGTTTAGTCTCAACTGCCTGTTCGATAAAGTTTTACCTTGAGATTTCTGGGAAAAGGGGATCGGTGGTTAACGTTTATTTTTAGAAGCATTAACATTCACATGGGAAATCTGATGTAAATTTTTTTAAAAAAGTGCACCAAGGGTTTCTGAATGTTACTAATTATTGTTAAAAATTGATAGCAACCTATGAAATCCTTGTTTATAATTCTAGCTATAAAAATGGTATTGGTAGTTTATCACTTAAGTTTTGTTATGAATTCACCTATTTCTATACCGGGTGTTCCCAAATAAATGACAAATGTTGCAAGAATTTTGGACGCGCCTACACGTTTAGATCATTTGCATGCAACAATTTGTGAAAAATGCCCTTGTTTTCCTAAAATCAAAATTATGCGTAACCGTAACTTGCATTTCCTTTATAACGTAAAGAAAATTGGACTGGAATGACAGTTCATTCAAATGAATTATTAGAAGATTGGTTGTATATAATGGAACAATAAATGAATATTAGTTTCTTGCTTGCCTTTTGTGAAAGCATTTTTACAATTGGTGCGTGTTCTATTGTAATGTAACTGCTTAGTTTAGTATATGCGACTATGTAAGAGATGAAACTTATGTAAAAATATAAAATAAATGTAACATATCCAAAATCTTCCTTCTTGTCTGTTAGCAACGCTGCCCTCATATACAGTTTCACCGCATCATAGGGAAATTTTAACGAAAATCCTTTTAACCATTTTGAGGCAATTAGTAACATACAGAAAACAGATAAAAATGTTTCATATCCAATTTATTGTGTACATTGTTTATTATTTAATACTTCAATATTATCAAAAATAGAATCAACGAATTAATTAGGATTATTAAAGCACACTATATTACTTGATGAGAATATATACATACTTCAGAGATAATAAACATGAACCAAATGAAACTTAAATAACCAATAATGTCCTAATAGACCCCACCATTTATATTGAAAAGTCAAGTCTACGCAATCTGTGTTACAATATTATATGTATTTTATTGCCAATTAAAGCAATACAATGATCTCATAAAATTTTACATTATTTACATCAGAAATTTAAATTTCTAAATCAATACCTAAATTACTTTCAATTCCACGATTCCGTTTTATTTGTAAGCCAATGTAATTTTTAACAGGGAAGGCTCGCAAAATGAGAACACTGTGTTAATTTGGGATAGTGTAGCTGTGAAATTTAATTTTACTCTCAATTGGATATTGTGGTTTCTTTACTTAGAGCCAATTATCCAGCTGTAATTTTATGTATGGAAATTAAGACGTAGGTATCAGCACCCTACAATAAATAAATTGATTACGTTTATTAGTAGGTATTTAATAATGTTGAAGTTCAACAAAAGTTAATGGACTTGAGGGTATTTTCGTTAGTATCAAATATTCTCTTTATCTTGGTTTTGTTTTCCGATTCATTTAAAAAGCACATATTTTCTTATTCTCAAAGTGTACGGGTTTTTAAGATCATGGAAATTTTTTGTAATAAAACAGCATAAATAATAATAATAAAAGCATGAATTAGAATAAACGAGTCCATAAAATGAAACTAAAGCACGCCATATAGATGGAAGTGAAAAAGTGAGTCTAAAGTACCCTATAAAAAGAGTTGATCTTATCTGGCAAAACAATTAAATATTTTAAAAGTAAATTGCAAATATCATTAGACTATTTTTTTTACTAAGAATGAAAGCTTAAGAATTGAAATATTCGATCTTTGCATCTACTCTGTTCAACACCTATCATAATTTGTCTCATATTGCCTTCTCACAGAGACTGTATAGGAAATAAAGCATCTAACACTCAAGAATGTGGATCAACGAATAAAGAACATTAACGAAACGCCTCATCTATCAAACTTACGGCACGCGTGTGTGTCCAGTTTTGAAGTAATCGGTGGTAGACGTTATCAGTGTGAATGCACGTTGTCAAATCGTGAAAGCTTTTATTAATTGTGTGTGTAATTTATTTGCTTGCTGCATATGTATTTCATATTGTTAAATTTGTAAAATTTGACGTTTACGAAACATAAGCACAACATCTAATGCCGCCATAATGGTTGGTCAATTTGGAACAACCTTAGGTGTTTGGGGCGCTTCTTGTGTATGTAATTTATTTGTTACTCTATAAACATAATAATATACATATATTGCTGCATATTTCATAATGTTAAATTTGTAAAATTTGATGTTTGTAATACATAAGCACAAAATGCCAAGGTTGATTAATTTGGACACAACTTTACATGTTTAGGGCATTTCCCTAGCAATCTTTATTCATTGATGCAGATAACTACAACGAAATACAGTAAATTTGTATATGTGTTTCACTGTCCGATTGATATTGTTATTTGTTAGCCAAATTCATCAAAATTAGAGTAAATCAAAGTCGCCTGCTTCGATTTTACTTAACTCACATCTACAAATTAATACGACAACAAAGATTAAACGCTAAGAAGTTGCGTAAAAAGTAGGAAATTCATAATTTCGTCCCAACAGCGTGGATACGGCTGAAACCTAAACAAAAACAGGCTTCTAAGTTACGTTAGATATTTTATTCAAATTTACATTGAATGAAGAACCAGATTTTTAGTTGTATGACTTTTTTCTAGTTTAAATTGTTAATATCGATATAAACACAAATTACATGAAGTATATTAAAAAAAAGATGCAGAATATTCCCTTCACATATATAGATTTACGTGCTACCATGGGATTAAACGACTAAAATTTGTGTATAAATGCGTTGGATAATTAGCTCAGTGAGACGAGGGTAGGTTTTTCCGAAAAAATAGTCACCAACCGAAAATAACATTCGTCAAAAGTAAAAGATAGCGCAATGATTTTGCCTACACTCTTAATATATGGAAGAAGTCAATCTAAAATAGATTAGCATCTAGTTCAAAATTATGATAAAGTGGTACACTATTGGTTAGGTAACTTACCGTGAACTAGTTAGCAAAATACCTTAGTTACAACTATATCTTGTGTGTTAAAAGCTTTTAACAATTATAAAATCACTTCAAGTCTTGCACTATTAATTCAAATAAAAGACCAAAAACATAAAATAATATATTTTACGTAATTAAAAATAATAAGCAGCTGCAGTTAATTTGAAGTTAAAAATAAGTTCAATTTTTACCAATTAAATAATAATTGATAATTCAAAAATAGCCAGTATTGTATGATAAAATGCTGTGGGCAACAAAACATACTACCTTAAAGGTGAGCGCTTGGCGAATCGAAAGAAATAGCTGTGCTCCCTAGGTAGTTGTCCTAAAGATGCTGTGCCAAACAACAAGGATAACTTTAAATCCTTGATTATCAACCCACAAACTCGGGATGGTACACAACCTTACTAAAATTAGCGACAGTTATTTCATTTAAAATTTGTTAACACTAACACTTAGGCAGTCCAAAGCTAGGCTAGGCTTTTGCCATTGAGGAAGCAACGTGTTCACGTGTTAACTCCTTTAGCCTAATGTATAACTCTCAAAATTGCTTCCAGCCTGTACACCAAGATATACATCATTAGGTATTTCTAAAATACATTTTAATACCTCGGCAATCCTTACACCTGCCTATGAAGCCCGCAACAGACCTTGTTTCGAGAATAGTGATGCAGCTTTCTTTGCTAAGTGATGTGCAATATTATGATGCCATTTTAAGGTTTAAATAAAGGAAATAAAATAACAAAACTTTTAAGTTCTAAATAGTTAAAAATTAAACAGGAATTAATAAATGGGGTGATCTCAAATTATATATAAAATATCAAAATTAAGTAAGAAACGAAATAATTCCCCACAGTGCACCTCTGAGAGCTAACCTTGTCCAAACGGAAAGCGGGCCTGAGAGCACAGTCACAATTGCTGCCAAAGATAAAATTTATTAATTTTTTGAACTTCCTTCTCCCCAAGTATTTAGCTCAGAGAGCTATATAGATGAACTTTGCCAGACCTCGTGGTTTGGTGAATATTACCAGGTTTTATGTTGAATAAATAGAGAGGGACGCTGTAGGAGTCTCTCCTTCGTCTTATCTCTTCTAATCGATGCTCTTTCTATAAGGTCGGGAGCTTCTACGTCTTTTCTTAGATCTGTATTCCTAATGTACAACGGTGCCCCAGTAATTACGCGTAGTAATTTATTGTGAGTAATCGTAATCCTTTTCTTAGCAGGTGTTGTACCCTTAGCGTAGATCTCTTCGCGGTAAGTAAGGCATGGCAGGAGCATGATGTCCAGTAATTTGTTTTCTTGGTCAAAAGATAGTTCACTGCATGGTCCTATAATCGGATACAGCTTCTTCATCATATTCAAGGTGAGAGCTGCCCTTCTTACAATAGGCCGAGGTACGCCGCCTTTATTTTTATCTTGACCTTTTTGTTAAAGTACAGTTATTTGTTTTTTCCCAGGTTTATTGGAAAAACGTATAGTTTCTGTTTTTTCTTAGTTTAGGGTCAATTTCCATCATTCATCATAGTTATGTATTAGTTGAAGACACTGCCTCATGGTAGATTTGGCAACTATTGTATCCTTACCAGCCAATACGATTCCAGTGTCATCTGAAAATTGGAAAAGTTCCGCGTTTTTGAAGACTTTTAATTTGGGAATGTGATGAATGAAAATGTTGTGAAGGGCTGCCGAAAGTACAGACCCTTGAGAAAGGTGCTCTGCAGCTTTTTATTTGGAAGAAAATGAATTACCTAGATTAATTTGGAGTGACCTATTTGATAGAAAAGATAATGTAATTTTGGTGATCGAAATGGGAAAATTCAGTTGATACATTTTGTGCACCAAGGCGTGTTTCCACGCCTTGTCGTACGCTGTTTTGGCGTCAATAAAAGTTCCCAGTATACTAAATTTAGTCGGTTTAGCTCTTGCTAACATTGCCTCAAAATTGGCTGCTTGTTGCACGACCGAGAAAATTCTCTGAATCTGAAACCAAATTGATTACATGGGATAAGTTCATTGTTTTCGAGGAAATTTTGTAATTTTAAATTGACTATTTTTTCTAGAAGTTTAGAAAGTACGTTCAGTAGACTGATTGGTCTCCTGTTTTTAGGTACAAGTGGATCCTAGTCATTTTTCGGTATGGTAATGATGTGTGAGATTTTCTAATGTAAAGTAAAGTAGCCCATTGTCAAAGAATTGTTTAATATATTCACGATTTCTTCTTTCGGATTTATCGTTGAGTATCTTTATCGCTCGAACTGGGATTCCATCTCTACCCTTTCGCGACTTCATGCACTTAAGAAATTCAGTGATTTCCTCTATAGTTGTCAGCAGCGGCTCTTCGACTGTTGAGTTGGCCACTATTTTAATTGAACGGTTGATTTTATCAAGCAGTCCTTTATTAGCTGGCAGGTTGTTTGTGCATTGTTCTTCGAAAAAATCTGCAAGAGCTTCTGCACGTTCGTAGTCATTAAATTGTAGGACGCCTTTGTATAGGATCGGGGAATTAGTGACTTTTTCCTTGACGGCTTTAAGCAGCCGCCATAATTTAGGGTTTTCGTTTTCACCAGCCTCCCTTATTGTGTCATTCCAATTACGACTTCTTTTGTCCTTTAGCATTTTGGAAACTTCACTTTGTAATTTTGAGTAGCGCGCTTTATCGCTAGAGTGTTCAGAATGTGCCCAGTTATCTACCATCAACTAATAAAACGCATAGAAAATCAACAGATGCATTCACTTTTGCAATAAATAATTATAAACTTCACTACAAGGAACATAAATTGATACTTTCTAATATTTTAAATTAGTGCACGGAACAAAATTTAAATTAACGCCTGACTGATATTCAGACGATCTTATGTAAAATGGCAAGGTATAAATAAAAGTAATGAATTATTACTAATTCAAACTAATATAAATTGTGACGTAGATTCAAGTAAACGTTGCTCTGGATCGCGATAAAGTTCTGTCTCAGCAGAAATAAATGAAGCAAAAATTGAAATTGCACTATCAATCTTTAAAGTAGTCGAAACTCACAACGGTAGATTACGTCACAGCTTAATAGTTTTCAATTATTACGATAGTACCCTACCATTTACGTAAAGGCGTTGAATTTTGCCGCTAAATACATAATATTCTACATTCTACACAGGTATGTACTGTCAAAATGACAACGGAACCTCTCGTAAGACATAGATTTCTAAACAAAACCCCTCGTCGATATGTGATCTTTTACCAACCCGCACCAAACTTTTTGTTCATTTGTCAATGCTTTTAATTAGTCAGTGTTATTTAATTAATCTACTTCTTGAGGCTGCAAAATCAGTTTTAAACTTTCCAAGTACTGATATTCGACTGACTCAAAACGATACATTGCATTGCATTGCATTCAACAAAGACAGATTCGTCAAAATATAATAGTTAATTAAGTTACTTTTGAAATTTACAAAAAGGTAGAATCATACAGGGTGCCCCAAAAAAAGTGACATCGCGCAAACTGTAGAGCACAATTCAAAGACGATTTTTATTTTGAAAATTTAAATGATATAATTTTCTGTAAATATAAGAATCCTGTCTACTAAATAAAAATGATTATGAATGGAACAATAGCAAAAACATACTACTGTAATTTGATATATTTATAAAAACACGCAATGTTTTCTTAGGACATGCTTGTAGTAATGTGGCCTTATTAAATTCTTTGAAATAACAGAACAACTTTAAGTCAGCTCTTACACCTTAATATTTAATATTTAATTTTTAAGCTAACTGATTATTTTACTGCTTGCTACCAAAATTATTTATTAAAAACATAACAATCTAAATTTTGTTATGTTAAATGTCAGACCAAATTAATACGATTAATTCTCTGTTAAAATGTGTAACCTGTTGAACGGAGATATTCTAAAACAAAATAAGCAATTATTTTTATGTGAACCACTAGCAATATGATTCTGTCAAAATTACTATTGTATACAAAAAGAACAATGTTTATTTATTTATTTAGTTTGCAAAAATGAATTTTAAATGTTTCGTTTACCTGTTAGATTCGCGTAAGAGATTGAATAATATTATTCTAAAATATGTCAGTTAAAGTAACATAAAATTCTTTTAAATTTGTCTCCTGAATTAAATGTTTTTAGAAACAAACACATGGTCCATAATTCAAGATATGCTGATGAGTAATACACAGTAAGGGAATCGATATTGCTATCTGGCACGTCGCGCCGCGTACTCCAGCGTTGGATATAGGGTGAAGTCGGATGAGGTGGCGTAGCTTTCTTTAGATCAATAAAACGACAATATATATTTGTGTAAAGACCAGTTTATTGTTGCAAAAGTTTAAGAGTACCCATTAGTAAATGAAACTTACGAGAAGAGACGAAAAAGGCTTAAACTTAAACATAAAAATTAATATTTTGAAAATCATCAACTGCGCTACCTCACCCTATATGTGCGGGTTGATGTAACGCAGTAGCATGATACAGTGTAACAACACAAAAACTTAACCGTGCATGCATAATAATCACTGTAAAATTAATTACTGCTGTTTTCTTCCACAACGTAAACATATATTAGAAAAACTTGTACAACCTTCGTGTAACCATCAGCGACAAATTACGCATTCAATCCAATCTTCTTTGCTTCTAGTATTTGTAAAATTCTCCTCATCCGACACATTCGTTATCCATTTTCTCGCTTGCCGTATCCGAATCGAGAATATCCTAATTTCACTTACAGAGCTGTCAGAAGAGCTACTCCTTGTTTTTCTACCCCATTTTACCTGTGATTTTCTTTCAACTTTTGTGGTTTTCTTTGCTTCTTTATTTGTTAAGATCTTCTTCTTTTTCTATAAAAGTTCTTTTTTTCTTGAAACGTTTTCCCCAATAGCAAGAATTGTAACCAACTGCCTCCCACGTTTTCTCGTAATATTCGCTTTGGAAATCAACAGTATTGGACTTGGGACATTTAACATATTTCCAGGTATTTCATCTTCTAAAGCAGATCCCGAAGCAGCAAGTTCAGCAGAAGTAGGTTCAGCAGTAGTCGGTTCAGAAGTAGCGGGTTAGTAATATCACAATCGGAAGTAGCAAATCAATCCACCATTTCTAAATTATTACTTAAAGCATTCTCCTGAATGTTACTATCGTTGTTGGTACTATTCGGATTTGTTGCTGCATCATAAAGATAAGCATAATTGGGAATAGCAATTGTATTATAGGGATAAATTCCCGTTACTCGAAAAGCGGAAACTGTCGTTTTAACATTAGCAGATTTGGTCCACGCTTCACCTAAAAGTCTATCGAATTGAAACCTTCTGATAGATCTTGTCGGATGTGCTCTAATAAAAGCGTTGCATGTGGAATAGTAGTAAAATTTGAACGATTTAAAAAATGAACGGTGCAATGGTTATAAAAACTGTGTAGTGTGGTTGGGCAAACACAGTAAGGTAACATCATTGTGCCCAGCTAGTTCAAGCACCTCGACAGAACTAACATGGGACGCGTGACCATCCAAAATACGAATGACATGACCTTGAGGTTTACGAGGCAGAAACTGACTTTGGAACCATTTAAAAAAAATGCGGTGTTTACATATGCAGATTTTTCGGACATGCAAACTAACGAATCGGGTGGCATTCCATCTTCATATTCGTTTTTTTTTGTTTTTGCCCTTAAAAATACACATTCTGGAATAAAAAGGCCTTCGGCGCTGCAGCAAGCTAAGATCGAAATAGTTTCGCCTTTTTTCCCGGAAGTTAGTGCAGCTACATACTTAGAACCACGTTCAGGTCTATTGATTAGTTGCAAGTCCGTTTCATCCATATTAAATAAATTTACAGGCTTCTCCGTGAGACCATGTTCGTCCAGAATTGTACCAAGTAGGTTGAAGTAATCACTCAAGTCCTTTCTATTCATGCCTCCTTATGGACATATCCGGATTTCGTTTCATAAACGAATGAAACCAGTCTTTTACAGCTGTTTTTTTTCTTGGTTGGACTTATGATCTATTTTTAATTTGACCGCTAAATCACAGGCCATCCCGCGCACAACTGTTTGCGCCGGTACAAAGCTAAATTTTTGAATTTTTTAACATACGCCACGATTTTTCTCTTGTTCTCCTCATCCAACAAAGCTGATGAACTCAGGCTACCGCTTTTAAGGTTTCCTGATTTTAACTGTCTACGCAATGGCGTATAAGGCACTGCATTAACAGCTATAGTTAGCTGATTTTCCGTCCACTGTCTTCTATCACAGCTTCCTATTCATTTATAGATGCAGGGCATTTAAAATAAGCCTTTTGTTTCATATCTTTTTTTTAGAAAACCCAATTATTAAATTAGAGTCATTAATAAGCTCAGTTCTTAATTCTCAGCTGTCATATGTCGAAGTTCATCCATTTATTACAGAAATTTTAAAAAGAATTTAAAAAATTACTCCATACAAATTTATATGTATGTATACATTTTAAATTGTCGGTAAAATGGTGTGAGCCAACTAACCCGAAAATGGAGAGTGAGCTAGCGTACGTAATTTCACCTGTTGCATGCATATTACGGTGCCCATTTTAGGTTAAAGCTGATTTTGAACATTTCTAGACCTAACTTTATAACACAGGTTATTCTAACGATGCGGATAATAATCTCACAACAATGCTAATAAAGTCTATGGAGTTTTCTGCACTGTAACAAAGAAATTTATGCTATTTTTTCTGATTAATCTTAACACATCGCGTCATTTATTTGATAAGCGTAACACTAATACAGACATGATTATCTGATGCGAATTTTATGCCCTCTCTTGGGATATTAACAAAATTTTATAGTGCTCTGCCCTTGCGCCACCTCGCCCGACTTTACCCTAATGCAATTTTTAATACTTCAAATTTTATTCTACGGGTCATAAGGTACCAACAGTTTACGTTGTGTCACTTATTTTTGGGACTACCTGTATATTTGCAATCAAATAACGGATAGGCCCAAAATAAAAGCGCTAATAAATAAACCGGTATAAATACTACATCAAAGTATAGATCAATAGCGCGATCTATATTACTTGCAAGACTTTTTTAAAGACGCAAATGGCGTAAGTTGATATAGGTACCTTTTCATAAGTGAAACAACAGTGTTCATCAAAAAGAGTGTCCAGAAAATGCAAAATTGACCAAATTTCATGTAGCTACAATGTAATAATGGGATTTCAATTAATAAGACTTAAAATGAAGGAAAGAAATAAACAATCAATATTGTTATCTAGTATCAGTAAAAGGACCTAGTGAAGAGATACTAACTTATACTTATAAAACAAATTATTACTCATTACAAACAATGGCAGAGACCAGTGCTGGGTGGCTGGGCACTCTGATTGAAAATGCAAACTTCCCTTTAAACACATAAACCTGTGTGGCTGTCAATGACAAATAATGACAGAGCCATCTATTGTTTATATTAGGAGGTGTTTTAATATATATAAAATAAAGAAGAAAATTGCTCCTAAAAATGGCACGAATTTTAAAAATTAATTCGGCACAAGTGAAAAGCCATGAAACTAATATGAACAATTCTAAGGCTTCTCACCGAAAGATTTTTAACCTAACTAAATATGTAAAATATAAAAAGTTTGCATTTACAAACAGCGTGACACAGCATTAGTAAACCAATGGTTTCGCCATAGTGGTGCTCATCAGTGCTGGGTGGCTGGACATGCTGATTTAAAATGCAAAACTTCCTTTTAAACACCTAAACCTGTGTGGGTGTCAATGACAAATAATGTCAGTCATTTATTGTTTATATTAGGAGGTGTTTCAATATAAACAAAATAAAGAAGAAGATCCCTCCTAAAAATGGCAGGAATTTTAAAAATTAATTCGGTACAAGTGAAAAGCCATGAAATTGTAATATGAACAATTTTAAGGCTTCTCACCGAAATATGTTTAACCTAACTAAATAGGTAAAAATATAAAAAGTTTGCATTTACAAATAGCGTGACAATACCAGCACGCAATGGTTTCGCTCTTGTGGGGCTCATCAGTGCTGGGTGGCTGGACACGCTGATTGAAAATGCATTACTTCCTTTTAAACACATAAACCTGTGTGGGTGTCAATGACAAATAATGGCAGAGTCTTTATATTAGGAGGTGTTTTAATATAAATAAAACAAAGAAGAGGTTTCCTCCTAGAGAGATGGCTCTGCCATTATTTGTCATTGACACCCACCATGTTTATGTGTTTAAAAGGAAGTTTTGCATTTTCAATCAGCGTGGTCAGACACCCAGCACTGATGAGTCCCACTAGGGCGAAACATTGGTCTGCTGGTGTTGTGTTACGCTGTTTATAAATGCAAATTTTTTATATTTTTACCTATTTAGTCAGGTTAAAAATCTTTTGGTGAGGATCCTTAGAATTGTTCATATTATAGTTTCAAGGCTTTTCACTTGTGCCGAATTAATTTTTAAAATTAATGCCATTTTTAAGAGGACTCTTCTTCTTTATTTTATTTATATTACTATCTAAGTGGATATTAAATAAAAAGTAAACTATAAGTTATAAGGTATAAGCTATTGAATGGTTTTAATAATTTAAATACCTCTTTCAAGTATTTTTTCTTTACCTATGAATGCATTTAGTAAATAAATTTAGCTTAAATTTTATATCCCAATTCTAGTAAAACGTTTCTTTATTAAACGGTTAATAAATTTCAAAGTAACTAAAATTCAATTAAAATAAAATTATCATTAAACAGATTTTTCAGCTCCTGCAATAGTCCAAAAAATAAAAAAAATTGTAATATCGAAAAATCAAAGAACTAAAATTTTATGACATATTCAAAAAGAAAATACAAAAATTTAAATTTTTAAAAATTATATACATAATGTTTACTAAAAAAACCAAATTTTAGCAACATATTTCTTTAAGAAAATAAAAAATTTACTTTAAGCAATTTATCGCATTTCTTTGGAAGAAATTTTAAAATATCCAGCTTTTGTGAGACGCCGTTCTATTTTAAACATTGTAATTTAATTAATTGCATTATAAATATAAGATCCAATGCTATAATTATTGTTTTTATTTCTATTTGTAATTTAATTTTTTATAGCGATTGTTACTTCAACTGCGTAATTCTATTTACACCCTGTATATTTGTTTATTTAGTTATTTTTTAATTACTGAAAATTATACTTAAAGGTTGAATTTCAATAAACAGAATATTATTATGCATTATTCTACACCCTCTCCACCGACCTAAGCTATCCTAGATACCCAATGTCCTGAAATCGACAGAATTATATTTTAGTCATTTTCTAACAGTCCGTTATAAATTTGGGCGTACCAATGTAGCGCGTAGATCTCAACTTTTTCATATAAATAAAACCCTTGCTTTATATTGATGTAATCTCAAAATTTCTAATTTTCAAATCAGAGAGCAAATTACGAAACGTCAATGATGAAAATTAAATATAAATGAAATAGCTATAAATTATTAAAAGCAACAGACAAGTTTTTAATTGCTCTAAGAGATACTTGCATATAAAAGGGTTAACCGTTAGCCTAGGAGGACTCCTTATTAACTCCTGTAATTCCGTCATCATTTTCTTACAAGTACTGTACAAGTATTTATGACTATTTCAATAATGTCACAGTACATGCTCCGGTAAGTTCACGACCATCAAGACTTGAAACAACTGCAGTAAAACCCAACTTACCATACAGTTAAACAAGCATTAAATAAACCTCAAAGTTGCAAAAGGACGAAATGCAATACTTATTGCTAGGAAGCTGTATTTGATAACTTATGCGAATACACGATTAAAAATTAATATTGAGCGCGAAAAAGTAGTTGAATAATTCACGAAAAAGTAACTCTCAGTCTAATAAATCTTTTATCAAAAATTCTGAAATATAATTTGCTTTTAAAAACTGGTTTCAGGATATTAACAATGTTTCCAATCTAAAACTTAAATTTTATTTTAATTATGATTCGATTTAGATAATGCATAAAGTTCCGAAGATGCCCGTAATTTTCTTCAGAAAACCTTTTAAAATATGAAAGTTAACATGATTTGGTATTAATTAGTGTCGCTTGGTGACAAGTCAAAAAGTTGGTCTATGACGCAAAATTGGAATATTATGTTAAAAAGATCACACATATTCATGCAACGGTTTTTAAATTTATGTTTTAACATACAATTTTCTTCTATATCAGATGCGTACGTTTTTATTTCACCTTTATATATTATCAGCTGGGAAGAGTTGCCGTACAGAGTGAAAAGTTTTTTCAGCTTCAATAAGAAAACGCTCTTTCTAAAGCAATTTATAAATAATACAAGATTTCGATAAATTATTTCAAAATTTCCCTAACAGCACAGTACTTTATTTTTCAGGAATATAAGGCAATCTTTTATAAATTATATCATTTTTGTTATACAATTTACGTCTATAGTCCTGACGAGCATACAACCGGATACGAAATATTGACCTTATATAGTTCGCTGAGTAACAGTATCTTTTATTACATTTTAATTTAACAGGAAGTAACACCATGCCATTATATATATATATATATTGCTGTGTTGTTTGGGTACTTCACCCTTATACCTTTGAAAGCGCTAAATAACTAGGGCCAGAAAATCGCACTTAACTTTATTTCTGTGGGACACAATAACTCTTTATTTCTCTTAGCTTTATTTTGGTGAGTTCAGGCTCTCTCTTTTCTTTGGCTGTTTGTTGATTGTTTGTAACTAAATGAATTTTTTTTATTAAATTTATTATTTATCAATTTGAGGCTCTTTATTTTAGATTAATCAATAATTAATTAGAGCTATCGGCATTATTTTCAATTTTATTTATGGTAAATCGCTTTTGATGTCTAATTGGAACATATTAAATTGCCCAATAATTTTGCAAGTACACTTTAAAATATTTAATTAACCGCGTATTCAACTTTAAATGTTCATATGATTTATTTATTTCATTGAGCTATATTAAAAATAAAAAAAATATTACTTTGTAGTAATTGTCTTTAATTTAAAAAAAATAATCCCTTTGAATTGTCAGCTTACTTCTACTACACAATAAGGTAAAAAAAAAACTAGTGGTTGGTCGATTAGTAAGATTTTCTTTAGCATGGAGATAGCAACTTGTTTTAAGATTAAACAAATCACTATTGATACTGCGATCTCTATTTATGTTTCAGATTCGGTTTTTCTAAAATCTTAAAAATTAAATAAAATCCTGTAATTATAATATAAAAAATTAAGAAATTGAAACGGAAATGTATTCATTATGCGTTTATAGTATTTTTTAATAACGGGCTATGAGATACAATCTTTCCGTGAACCGAAAACAAGCTTAACCCTATTTATAATTACAAATGTCAGTTCAATGTACATATATGTAAAATGCCCAAAAATTTTCTTCAAATTTGTTTAAGTTTGAAATTTATTCCTCGAATTATTAAAATGATTGTAATTTTGTTTATTGGTAAGATTCTAATTACTTGTGTTTTTAATGATCTTATACAATTTATTTCCAGGTATTCTGTTTATTTTTTTCAAACATTTAAATTTTGAAAACCTTCAACATAGTTCAAAACATTAAAATCTAGTTATATAATAAATTGTACTTTTAAGATTTCGATCTACATTTATAAACGATTTAATTTATTATCTCCAGTATCATGGATGTAAAACAATGCTAATTGACGTCTGGATTTTATAAACAACACAGAATAATTTAGTTATTATTGTCGATCCTCATTCAACTTATTTTATAATGTTAGATTTTAATGATAACTAATTTTTTTATCTTTTTCATGTGTCGATTCTTTCGTTTGTTGGAAATTTTTCATATACCATATTTTTGTGATGCTGATGTAGGTAATTTAAAAATTAATTACTCACGTTCCACTTGCACGTATTAATTATTCACAGCTTACGTTTAGCAAATTTTATATTGTTTTTTAAATTTTACGAGCACATATTTACATCTATTTAACACAAATTTTGTACCGAATATTCAGAATTATTATTTTCATTATACTCGAATAATTTCTATGTGCATTTAAAAATTAAAACTTAATTTTGTTGTTATTAACCAAAATGAATTTTTTTAATCAAACATTTCTCAAACTACTTTTACACAACCTCCTTTTAAAACAGTTCAAAATGTACTTACTAAACTTTCACTTGCTTTATAAAAAGCCAATTCGCTTGAATATTATCTTTTACTGATAACTACAAATTTATTCATAAAAGCTAAAATTAACACTTTTTCAAATTAAAACTGTTATGCAACCTTGTCTAAATTAAGGCTTAAGACTTGTATCGAAACAGAATTTGAAAATCATCCCTTAATTGCTTGTAAATTAATTTTAAACTGTTATCAATTGTTTTTTATAAACTGATAAATTTTACTTTTAATTCCTTGAATTCTTTAGAATATTTTAACAATTAAATATTTAATAAATTAATAATTATTTCTTTTTCTAGTTTCAAATAATCTATCTACCCTAATATTAATTAAAATTAAATTTAGATAACATCTTCACTAAAATTTATTATAAGGTGTCACATTGGTTGCCTACTTTAATTCTTATATTTACATAAATATAGATTTTTCTCATTTGAAATTCAATTCGTATTATTAAATTCTTATTTTACATGTATGAATTAATTATATGGGTGGACACTATGTCAAAATATTACTGAAAAACCTCGTTACAATTGAAATAAATTATAAAAATGCAGCAAATAACGAAGTTTTTCAAGATATAAATATTTACTTAAACAGTATTGTTACGTTTAAATATTGTTAAATATAAGAATGAGCTTTAAAAGTTAAATTCCAGACGATTTTTTAGGAAACAATTGTGCAGTAAAATGATTATATACATAGACAATTTCAAGAAACCATGCACCTGCAGATACGGTAGAGCTTATCGAGAATCCAGAACAAAACACATCACGTTTGTCACATAGACAGATCGGTTAAAAATACAATTACCGTGGGATAAACAAACATACTTAGAATTAAAAAAAATTGCTTTATTATTTTTCAAAGTATCCCGCTTTACACTCTATACATTTTTTCATGCGACTAAACCAATTGTCATAACATATTTTCTACTCGGATATTAAGATCCATATCTTAACAGGAACCAGGGATGGGAGCTGCATAGGAAATAGATAAAATATAAAATTTATAAATCTTGAACGTAGCAAAAAATTAAGGTAGAAATAAGTTTAAAAAATGTAAATCAAATATATACATACAAGTAACCCCTAAAAAAGGAAAAATATTCAAAACCAAATTCATAAGTGAAAGGTCATATCACAGTTCAAATATCTAGGTAATTAAAGAACAAAAAATTTGCAAGCCAAGTTAGCCCAACGCAACAATTAAATTGCAATTCACACCATCAACAAATCTTTCTGTGTCATTCATTTACGTAATAAACTTATATTATAAATAAAAAAGCCCAAAATTAAGATTAACCCTGACAATAAAATAATAATAATACAGACGGCAAATTATAAATTAAGCTATAAAAATACCTAAAGTAATAAGACCTTAAAAAACAAATTAATTGTTACATTACTTTTCTACGCGTTAAAAAGTTCTACTAATAAATATTGCAAGGGATGTCTATTTCACCCCCTTCTGATAGCAGGGGAGAAGTACAACACAACTCGTAACATGTCTTTTTATTAGATTTAAACTTATGCCAACTATTATTTCTGAACGTTTAACTGAATTTGAAATATTAAAGAAAAACTATATTTTTTCTAAAACTTTGGAAGGGCATAACTCGTCGTGAAGGCTTCGGAGGAAAAAATATTATATGAAAGATCCCACTTATTTTTCAATAAACTATTCTCCTCTAAAATGTTTCGCAATACTAATGAATCACCCTGTATATTCGTCACAGTATTACTAATAAACAAATTTTAATACATATCTGTTTCATTAACTACATTAGGTAAAAATAACAAGAAATACTTAAAACACAAAGTGTCGTTGTCAACTAGAAATAGGTAATAAAGGTGTAAAATAAATATATACAGTGTGACTAACAAGTAAATTTGACAGGTACAAATAGAAATAAGTATACAGAGTGAGTCACAAGGATACCAAATAAAAGTAATTGCAAATAAAGGTGAATAACTGTCAGCGCTCTGTAACTACTACGTTCAAAAATATAATGTCCTTCTGTTCTTTAGTTCAACACTGGACTCATCTTCAATGCTAGCTTTAAGCCAAACTAATTGTCTGTACCGACCCTAGCCAAGGCGTCGTTACAGTAGTTAAAATCAATAGGGAATTTCTGGATGCCAATCCTTCAACCAAGAAAACAAAAACAAACAAGAGTTTTGTTTAAATTTCCCTAGTTTAATATCTTACTCTTCTAATCGACAGCATAAAAAATAATTCTCCTTTTGAAATAATAAACTTGTTAAACAATCGTAAAATTTTTACAACTTCAAACACGAATAAAGCGACCAAAAACGTTTTGATGAAATCAAGGTACTATTTAACGGTCAGACGTGTTCATTACCTGGTGTGAAGCGTTAGTGCATTAAATATCGCCCCGGGCGTGAATCTTTCGTTTACCGCCAAGGATGTTTGAAAGGTTCTGCTAGTGATAAAAACATTACGACTGTCAAAGACACACTATTTAACCCACTCTGAAGGGAGTACGAGGGCTACTACTTCTATTGTGAGCCTTGGCAACAAAGTGACTTGAAAATTGTGCCTCACCGTAAAAATGGAATTGACTCGTGAACATTTTTGTGCGATGATTTATTACGACCTTCAACGTGAATTATCTAGATAAAAGTGTATCAATCAACTTGCTTCCACTTTTGACGATGAAGCCCAATCCTTTGCCACTGTGAAACGCTGGCATAACGAGTTTTATCGTGGCTGTTGTTCGCTCACAGACGAAAGCCGTGAAGCTCGACCAAAATCAGTTGTTGTGCCAGAAAACGATGATGCTGCGCAAAACCTGACGATGCGAGATCGTCATGTGACATATTTCAAGATTGGGGTAACCTTATACATTAGTTGGACCAGCATATGCAAAATATTGCATGAACATTTAGCCGTAAAAAAAGTTTGTTCTCGTTGGATCCCACATAATTTGAACACATCTGAAAAAGATACCTGTGTTGATTGGTTCCAGCAAATGCTTATGAAATGCAATGGCGGTGCTTAAAGAGAGGTATATAATATTATAACAGGTGACGAATTATGGATTTATGCGTATGAGCTGAAAAATAAACAGCAGTCGACTGTGCGGGTGTTTCAAGGTGAACCAAAACCTACCAAAAGTTGTTCGCGCTCGAAGCACTTCGAAATGGTCGGAAAAACTGGTCATGTGACAAAAGTGCCTTTATATGAACGTACACCACCATTTTTTTGCTGGAAGTCTTCAAGGAAATAAGGAGAACAAGCCAGCGCCGTTGGATCATTCTGTATCACGACAATGTGAGCTCTCACACATCTCGTCTAATAATCGATAATTTGAACACTCAAAAAATCATAGTAATGGGTGATTCGCAGTACAGTCCTGATTTTTGTACCCAATGATTTCTTTTTGTTCCCGAACGTCAAGAATAAATTTCGTAGACAGCGGTTTTCGTCGGGAGAAGAAGCCGCCGATCCGTTCACAAATCATGTTTTAGAGATGTTCCAAACAGAATGGCAAAATGTTTTGACAATTGGTTTGAAGAAATGTAAAAGTATATAGAACATAAGGAAGAATATTTTGAAAAGCAGTAAATCAATTTTCAACGATAAATTACTGTTTCTTTATTAGCAGGCTCAAAATATAAATAGTGCTCCTCGTATGAAAGCAATGGGTATCATTTGAATGTGAGAAATATATGTATACATTGGATTCCTCACAAAACGGCAGAACCTCCTAGTTTCATCAAAGCTATGTTCAAATGATTTCTTTGGGATCATTTCGTTAAGTGTTTAACATTGTGACAACTGACGAGACTTAGGCTTATCCGTATAGTCCTGTGAAAAAGCAATAACCAGCTGTTTGGACGACTATTCCAACAAAACCCAATCGTGAGGGATGTCGTAGAAAAAATATAGTCCTCACTGTTTTTGGTATCTCAGGGTAGATCGCAACTGTAGTACTTCATGATCGTAGTACGGTTAATACCGAATGTTATCTACGTAGCTTGCTTGAAATTTCCCAAGTCATTCATTAAAAGCGTTCAAGGGAAAATATCCTGCACCCCATGTTGCTCCTATTTGAATTTACAGATCATTCGCTTTTAGCCCAGAATTCGTCCTTCTTTAAAAAATAAGTGGGACAATAATCCCAATGATATATGCAGGTTCTTCAATTAATTTTATAGAGCTTCTCTAACCAAGTCTATGGAATTAAACCCAGATTTGAAACGCGAGGTTAGAAATTTAATCAAGTTTCTATTCATTGTAATACTGCGCTAACCGGCCTCGGCGAAATGGTGATTAGAATATTAGTATTGATTCCTAAAGGACGAAGGTTCACTCCGTCCAAGATCGGTTCCATGGCACGGCTAAATTCTAGTAAGCAAGAACTGAACAGCGTTAAAGCCATGAGGGCAAACGGAATTTTCGCATCCTGAAGTCTCGGCTACGGAAAGAAGCAAACAAGTGAACTCTTCCATTAGGGAGGAAAAAAGTAATATATTAAAGAGGCATTTCTTTTTCATCCAGTTTTTCGCTTCCTCAACATTTGACGTGTCGTACGTACATCGATAAAAATGTAATCAATAATTTTGTTGTCTTTTAGTATACGAGGAATGCTACATATGTTTCGGGAATCGAGTACTTTCGTGGTTGTTAGAGAATCTTAGACGGCCTTGTAAAATTTGACTTTTTTAGGTTATGTAGCATTGATAGTTGAATAAAACGTCGTTTGGTAACGTTTGTATTTAAAAGTAAAATAAACAACTATCGACAAAAATGGGATTAAATTGCGAACATTTTCGTGCAATGATTTTTTATGATTTTAAAAGTAATTTAACTCAACAACGATATATGGTTCGCCTTATTTCGGCTTTCGGTAACGATGCACTATCCAAAACAACAATTTATCGCGAAGGTCGCCCGCGAACTAGTGTTGTTTCAAAAAACATTGATGCTGTGCGATAGATGATTGAGATGGATCGGCATGTGACTTACCGTGAAATAGAATCAAAACCTGGCAGTGACATGAAATAAATATCAGCGATTTTGCATGACCATTTAGGTGTGAAAAAATTATGTGCCCAATGGATTCCACACAATTTGACGAAGGCTCAAAAGGTAGCTAGTGTTCAATGGAGCAAGCAAATGCTGAAAAAATTTAACCGTGGTGTTTTAAATTTGGTTTATAACACCATTACAGGTGACGAAACTTAGATTTATTCATATGAACCTGAAACAAAGCAACAGTCGCGCGTTTGGGTATTTCAAGATGAATTGAATCCAACAAAAGTTGTTCGTTCACAAAGTGTTTCAAAGAAAATGGTCACAACATTTTTCAGCGTTACTGGTCACGTTGCTACCGTCGCTTTAGAGGATCGTCGCACGGTCAATGCTGAATGGTATACAAGCATTTGCTTACCGGAAGTCATCAATGAAATCAGAAAAACTAACGCAAGACGTCGGATCAGCTTGCACCATGACAATGCATCGTCACACAGCATCACAAACTATCGATTATTTGAAGCGTCAAAAGGTAGAATTAATGACTCATTATCCATGCAGTCCGGATTTAAGTCCAAATTATTTCTTTTTATTCTCTGTTGTCAAAAATAAAATGCGTGGAACCCGTCTTTCAACGCCTAAAGGTGCTGTGGGAGCATTCAAAACCCACATTTCTGCTTTACTATTTAGGAATGGAAAAAGTGCATCAACAACTGGTTCGCACGCATGCAAAAGTGTATTGATTTTAAGGGAGAATACTTTGAAAAACAATAGAAGCATTATTACTGTATTTTTACCTATTCCCGAAACTTAGGCGAAATTAATTTTCAAAATGTCATAGTTATTATTTATAATGCAATATTAACTCATACTAGTCATTTTATAGTGATTTCTCGTTTTTTACATTCCTTCTATCAAGCATTTAGTCGGTCTGACTATATGGGTGAGCTTGGCCAGTCTTTGGTACATAATGAGTGTACCAAAGTTACTCAATCTAGCTGCAATTAGGTCATGTTCCCGGCTAGCATCTTTATGGAATTGTGTGGATGGTGCGCCAAACGTTGCTTCATGCTTTCCCTCCGTGCAGCCGCTCTCTAAATTAAATCGGTAGCGCCGAGATCGCGGCGCAGGTCTTTGTCACGGAGGTAGCGAGGAGCACCTGTTATCGTTCTCAGAATTCTGTTCTGTGCTGTGGTGATGACCTTTTTTGTAGCCGGGCTGCCTTTCGTCCAGATTTCTTCCCCATACGTCAGACTTGGGATGATAACGCAGTTGATCAGTTTCAATTTAGTTGATAGTGGAAGCTTGCTATTCGGTCCCAATACGCTGATCAATTTTCTTGTGTGCAGCCTAGCCAGTGAAGCTCTTCTTTTGACATGTGAGGTCCATTTCAGGTTGGAATCGAAGCCCACGCCCAGATACGTGGCCTTGTTTTTTATTGGTAGTTTCGATTTTCCAACCTGAATGTGTCTTGTCTTGCCTCTTTTCTTCGTGAATCTGACAATTTCCGTTTTAGTGGAGTTGA